>RJWH01000317.1:713508-936116 GCA_004363575.1 Solenodon paradoxus
AAAAAAAAAAAGACATTAACGGAATTCAAATTGGAAAAGAAGACATAAAGCTATAATTATTTGTAGATGGCATGATATATACCTAGAATATCCTAAGGACTCCACCAAAAAAGTCATCAGAAATAATAAATGATAACAGCAAAGAGGCAGGATATAAAATCAACACACAAAATCAATAGCATTTTTATATACACACAATGAAGTAGAAGTAAACAAAATTAAGAAAGAAATTCCATTCATAACAGCACCAAGAAAGATCAAATACCTGGGAATAAACTTAGCAAAGGAGGTGGAAGACCTCTACAATGAAAACGAAAGAATTGTAAGCAAAGAAATAGAAGAAGACACAAAGTGATGGAAAAACAGTCCATGTTTATGGATTGAAGAGTCAATATAGTCAAAATGGCTATTGCACCCAAAACAATATACAGGTTTAATGCAATTCCAATAAAAATCCTACAGATATTTTTCAAGATGATAGAATATGCAAAAAAAAAGAGAGAGAGAGAGAAAGAAATTAATTATTATAGTGCCATACAAAAAAGTTAACGCAAGAGCTGGATGTAGGAACCCCAAAACTATAAATTACTTAGAAGAAAATGTGGGAAATATACTTCATGACTTCACCAAAATATGTCTTTGCATAAGGAAAAGTGACTGTAAAAGAAACCAAAGTAAAACTAAACAATTGAGACTACATCAAACTGAAAAGCTCTGCACAGCAAAGAAAACTAGCACAAAATCAAAAAGACAGCCCATAAAATTAGAGAAGATAGTCACAATATATATGGTTAGAGCTTAATCTCCAAAATATATAGAGCTCATACACCTCAACAACAAATGTACAAATGATCCATTCAAAAAAATGGGCAAAAGAACTGAATAGACACTGATAAATAGAAGATAAACAGTTGGGCTAAAGACGCTTGAAAAAATGTTCTACATCACTCATCATCAGAGAAATGCAAATAAAAACTACAATGAGATACCACCTCACACCACTGAGAATGGCCTATATCAAAGAGAGTGGAAATACCAGGTGTTGAAGGAGGTGTGAAGAAAAAAGGAACCCTTCTATTCTGTTATGGGAATGTAAATTTGTGCAACCTCTTTGAAAAACAGTATGGAGCTTCCTCAAAGATAGGTCTTTGAGAATACAAACATCTCTACCAGAAAAAAAAAACTGCATCCCTATGTTCATAGCAGAACAGTTCACAATGGCCAAGACATGGAAACTACCTAAATGCCCATCAACAGATGACTGGATAAAGAAACTATATCTACTGTATATATGTTGTATATATATTCAATGGACTTCTACACTGCCATCAAGATGTAATTGTGCCCTTTGCAACAATCTGGATGGAATTGGAGGGAATTATGTTAAGTGAAATAAGTCATAAAGAAAAAGAAATACAGGATGGTTTCATTCATAGGTGGAATATAATGAAAGCAAACAAATGAAGATAATAAATTTCAACAAAAATAGCAGGACACAGGACTGTGGTTATGGGAGCGGGTAGGGGAAGAGGCCAATACAGAGGTAAAGGACACTGGAACGACACTGGTGGGTGTGGTATGAATTCTAGACCGAGATACAATTTCAGTACCCTAAAATAAATACAGTATTGTGAACAAAATAAATAATAAAAATTACTCTTAAAAGATAAAATTTATTTTAAAGTCAGAAAACCCTATTACAGATATACATGCATACATACATATGTATACATGCATATATATACATAGATATATGTGTGTGTGTATATATATATATATATATATATATATATATATATATATATGGTAAGGAAAATCTCTATGCATATATCTGTGTTGGTGTGTGTGCATTATTTTCCAGTTCTGTCTGTTGAGAGAGCTAGGATCACTGACATCCTAGTAGCAATGAGCACTCTCGCACTCTGGTGCCCAGATCTTTGTTTCTAAGTACCATCCTTTACTAAAGGAGTCAGAACTCGTTGGAAAGATGAGTGACGTTAACATCGGGGCAGGCAACGTACAATATGTATTTAGAACAGCTGACTGTGCTAAAAGCCAGGAAGTTCTCAAAGAATGATAAAATAAATCGAGTTCAGAAGTCACATTGAAAGGGGTCCCATTGGTCAAATCTGCGGCAATTTAAGCACAGCCCCCAACCCCCCAAAAAAAAATCTGATAAAGAAAGAATGATAAACTATTGAATAAAGTAAGTATCCAGGAATTTAAGCTGATACAAATTTTGAAACAACATCAACAACAAATAATTGAGAGGAATAAGTTTCTTGTTACTATTGAAAGCTAATGAATAAATGTAAAAGAAATAATGGAAGCAGTGCTTACCAAATGATAATAATAAGTAATGATTCAGACAAGAATCATCAGTGACTGATAAAAATATAAATAAAAGTTTGAAGATAACAGGATATTTCAAACTATCACTCGAAACTATCTGTCATACAAATTCATTATAATGAGTAAAATAGTAACTTTACTGCAGAGAAAAAAACTCAAATATATGTTCAGCTAATTCTGTGTTATGATATAGACCAACTTTGGACATTATAAAGTGACCCTTTCAGGTTTCCATACTTCTTTGCAACCTAAATTTAAAGTTAATATTGTCATTAATGGAATAGATTGACAGCTTCTGCTTTTGTATATAATGCCTTGAGAGGAATTTGGCATCATTTCTTTGGTAGTTCTGCTAAATGTATAAACTGAATCTAGGAGAAAACCTCAACAAATTCACAGTGAGGGAAATTCTACAAAATAACAGATCTGTATTCTTCAAAAATATCAATATTATGAAATATAAAGGAAGACTGAGAAATAGCTCCAGTTGAAAGGGGAGTAAGGAGAAACTTTATTTTACTATAACATATTATTAAAGTAAAAATAAAAGCATGACTAGGTTCTTTAAAATTATACCAATAAGCTCAAACAAAAATAGGATTTCTTTTGTTTTAAGCAAATGAAGAAAAGCATTCACTTTTTATGTTTTTGAATACATTAATTTAAATTAAATTAAATTAATTTAACAGACCCAGAATTTCTATCTTTTGGGAGTTATGGAGTAGAAGTGTTTTAAAATGTTTAATATGTTTTAAAAAATACTATTTTTCCTTTTTTTTGCTTGTATACTAGATAAATTTAATAAAATATGAAATATGAGTCAATGAATAAATATTAAATGTAAGAAAAAGACTAAATCTATAATTTATTTTTTCTATTTGTGATTAAAATGTTCCATTTTAGAGCTTTTCCAGCAGTAAGGGGAAAAAAGGAATTCTTAAAATAATGCAGTAGGGGGCGCCCAATGACCATAAAATCAATGAAAAAAAATCTCAGCCAAGCAATCAGCTAATTCTGTTACTATGATACAGGCTAACTGCACGTTAGAAAGTTACACTTTCAGGTTTCCATACTTCTTTGGAATCTAAATTTAAAGTTCAGTTTTGAATTTGATCTAACAAATGCAGTGAGTTGAAGTCTTTGGAAGAACATGAGAACCAGAGTGTTTTACATTTAAAATCTTAACTATTTCTCTCTTCATCTTCCCAATGGCACTTAAACCAGATGATCGGAGCTTAACTTCCTACTGTACATTAGGTCACATTTGTACCTTAATATTGCATGTTTTTAAGTCATAATGCTAAAGCTTTTGATAAAAGTGACTGAAATATAGTACAGGTATATTTCTAGTTAAGTCACTTCGATTTTGTGGAACACCTGTATTAGTATGTATCTGCTTCCACTAACTGAAAGAAATCTGTAGAGGGTTCTTGCTTTTAAGGCAAAAGGTGAAAAATAAAGTTAGTGTTTAGCATTTGCTTCACAGCAGCTGTTTTAGAGACGGCACCACTCCAAGTACTGATAGTGACATCAACCAAGCTCCTTCCTAGGGACTAGTTACATCAGCTGTGTAAGTACCCAATCATTCATGCTTTTGCTATATGTAGTGTTATTTTAGGTTTTAAATATTATTTGGTATGATTTGGTAGGTTATGTTTGGAGTTTGAGAAAACTTGAAATTTTTCCATGTAATTGATTGTTAATTATTTCTTCGGTTTACACAATTTTGGTTTCAAAAAGTTTTTTTGAATGCTCTACTTTGATAGTGGGGGGAAACTGGAAAGGTGATATGTGTTTGCTTATCTTTATTTATATAGATATTTTTACATGTTTAATTTAGAACAACTCACTGGTTAAAAAATATGTTAGGTACTCCCTGTCATAAAATATGAAGGTAATATAACCTGCGATGTAGGAATTAATACTAAGTAGTACTAGGTAGGGGAAAGAGAGTATATTTGTGAAACTGAATACAAATAGACTATGATAAGTTCTAAAAGAACAGTATAGTAAAGTACTAAGGAAATTCAGGATCTTACTTGTCCATGAACTAATTTGCTCTAGACTGGGTTCAGTTTCTTTTTTACTCCAAAGCCATGTTCGTTTGATGATTAATATAGGGATTTACTTTACTTCCAGTGGTTATCTTTGGTTTGCATTTCTTTAATTTCTTTCCTCTTAATCACTGGCCCCAGTTATCCTTACTGTGTGCTTTATTATCTATAAACAAGAGCAATTTAATTTTTCTTTAAAGTCAGTTGCAGATGATCATTCCTTTGGAAAATATTTTAACCTTCACCTTATCCCATTAATTACATTATTACTGATTTCTTTCAAAATCATATATTTAAGATGATTGTTGATGATATGTTTTAATTTTTTCATCTTTAAATTGTATGCTTCAAACTGCTATTCTATAAAATGGAGATACTGGTGCACCCAGGTGGAGTACACATTAGGTCAATTGCTTCTGAAGGTGCTTAGGCCACATACCACTGGGTTCAAGTCCTGGGTCCATGGGAGAAATAACTAGTGTGAACAACTGAATAAAAATAATCAAAATGCTTCTTCCTCCTTTCTCTTTCTATCTGCCTTCCTGCCTGCTTGCCTTCTTTTCTACCTGCACCTTTCCTTTAAAAAAAATTGGACATATCAATAGAATCTACTTCTAGGAGATATCATGATAGTTTAATAACTATTACAAAATACTTAGAATAGGGCCTGACACACAATTACAGCTGTATAAATCATGACCATTATTATCACAAAAGTTTTGAGGCACACAACTTATAACTGTGCATACATATGTATTTATTTATATATTTATACATGTATATCATGTAGTTTTTCTGAGATCTCCTAACTATCTACTTTCAGTTACAGTAATCAAAATCTCAGAGTATGGAGTTAATTGAATGTATTGACATCTCTGCTTATTAGATGATAATCATGGTCATGTTATACAATATTCTTAGCTTTAGTTTCTTCATGAATAAATAAAGATAATGATTGTGTTAAAGTGTAGTGTTGTTGGAAGTCTTACATGAAATAATGCACACGAAAGCATTTAACACAATTCCTGGCATGTATTTGTCTTTAAAAACTATGATTTATTATCATAATTACCAAGATTGTTTTCATTTTTGCTATTAACATGCCACTACCCCATTCCAGTACCATTTTTGGTATATATATGTGTGATGAGTGTTTATAGATTTTTTTTCCTTTTAATTTTAAAAAGAAAGGTATAGGCAGGCAGGGAGAGGAAAAAGCAGCGTTTTATTTATTTAGTTGTTCATCTTCATTCTGTCTCCCCCACCCCCAGTCCTTAGAGTGTGTGTGGATTGTGCTCTTGTCTGAAGGCGGTCAACCAAACTACTACTCCACCAGGGTGCACCTGTTGATAGATTTTTAAGCTGCTGGTTAAGTTCAACAATGCAATTGAGCCCTGTAAATTCTTTCTGTTTCAAGGCAAGCCTCCACACATTTCACACCACACATCTTTACAGAAAAGAGTAAAGAATGACTCACTTACATCTTGCCTGCAGGTCAGGGTTAACCACAGAATTTAAAAACCGGTAATATGTAATGTTTCATATTAACGAACCAGTGGCACGAACTCTTAACTCTTTCTGCAAATAATCTGCTCTTCTGGAATTCTTGTGGTTTTTAGATGATTGCCATTGGAAACCATATTTTAAAAAATTATAAACTATATGTTTTAAAAAAATATTTATTGAGGTAACTTTGATGTACATAGTAACATAAGCCCGTATATGTAGGTTCACTATTTATAAGATATATGACAACATACTAACTCACCACAAAATTACCAAAAGCCTTCCATCACTGTCAATTGGACTACCACCACCATCTCTTGCTCTACCTCCCCCACTCCTATCCTCACTAGTAACCTAGTTACCTACTGTCAGTGTTTAAGGGTTGGTTTTTGTTGTCTGTTTGCTTTGTTTCTCTATATTCCACACATGAATGAGATCACCAGGTATTTGGCTTTTCCTTCTGACTAATTTCATTTAGCATAATCTCCTCTAGTTCTATCCATATTGTTCCAAATGGCAGGATTTCATCTTCTTAAGGATGCATACTATTCTATATTGTAGATATACCACATCTTCTTTATCCTTTCATCTGATGATGGCCACTTAGGTAGTTTCCAATATTTGACTTGTAAATAGTGCTTCAATAAATATAGGGGTGCAAATACCTTTTTGAATTAGTGTTTTTGTGTTTTTTTTTGGTGCATACCAGAAGTGGAATGATGGGATCACAGGGGATTTCCATTTTCAGGTTGTTCAGGAGTCTCCATATAGTTTCCCATAAAGGCTGCACCGATTTTCATACTTCCACCAGCAGTATAAAGGATGGAGGAAATATCTCATTGTTGTTTTGATTTACATTTCTCTGAAATAAGCAATGAAGAGCATCTTTTCTGTGCCCTTTGACCATGTGTATGTCTTCTTTGGAGAAATGTCTATTCAATTATTTTTCCTATTTTTAATTGGTTGCTTGCTTTTCTGAGGTTGAGCTTTATGAATTTTTTATATATTTTGGATATTAAGTCCTTGTCAGATGTATACTTTATTGTTTTGGTCATAGTGTCTTTTGCTGTACAGAAGCATTTTAGTTTGATTTAGTTCTATTTGATGTTTTTATTTTTGTTTCCATTGCTGTAGGAGTTGAATCCACAAAGATCTCTCTTAAGTCAATGTCATGGAACATATTCTACTAAGTATATTATGAAAGAAGCCATATGATTTTTAACTTAGATATGAACACCCCTAATTCAGAAATGTTTTCCTCTTTAGTGCACAAATCAGACTAACCACAGATGGTCTAAAATCAGATCTCCTTTCAGTTCATGTTTGTTGCCTTTTTCTTTTTCTCTTCTTGTGAGGTAGGTTAGCTGGGGGTGAGCTGGAACAGAAAGTGGGGGCGCCTCAGCAGGCAAGGCCCTGTAATGGTCAGATAAAATTCTAACTGACGTGAAAGCAGCACATAGGTTCCTGTTGTTGCCTTATGGTCAAAAATAATCCAGGTGGCAGCGGGGCTAAGCAGCTCAAACCAGTTGGCAATACAAGCACAGTGTCTCACAGAGTTACCTCAAACTGACCTTTGCTTCATAATAATAGACAACACAAAACTTCATATGGATCCATATATTGAGATCATTATAACAGAATGAATTATGGGTAGTGAGCATGCACAGTAGAGGGAATGCCTATTCGTGGAAAAGACAAACTTTTTCTTGGAAATCTCCACTAAGAAATATCCCTGGGGTGGAGAAAAGGAGGGACCATGGAAAAGAGCCTTCATAAATGTGTGCATCCCTCGTGGTTCAGGGCTCAGTGTACACTTGAGACCAATGCTTCTCCTCGCCGTAAGAAGTGTACTTTTGCTTTCTCGCTGTTGGTTTCTTTCTGTTAAAATAAAAACTTCCTTTTACTTTAAACTCACTATGTCTGCCCTGCTATTCTTACAAGTAAGTTGGACCCAAGAACTGGAATTGTGAGCTTAGATTGACCGCTAACATTCTTTTTCTTTTCTCTTCTCTTTTCTTCTACCTCTCTTGCTCCCTCTTTCCTTTCTTCCTTCCTTATTCTACTTTTAGAAATGACACTTCCTAGACTTGAGTGACTTTATTTTGGACATTAGAGTGATTAGGATAGTTTGGTGGCTAGGGAGTAGGTTGCCTACATTTACTGGTAATCGGAACAAGTGTTATAATTTTGAGAAATTTGAAATAATCTTTATATATGCAATTTTCTTTGCTGTTGTTAAAGAACCACTCATTTTCATTTTCATTTTTATCTATTATTTTCTCCCCTGACTTAAAAGAAAAACCTGTTATTAAGGAAGGAAAGTACACAAGAGGAGAGGAAGAAAATAACATTAACTCAATGTTTAAGTATAAACAAGATGATTTTATGTTTTATGCTATTTACAATTTATTCTTTAAAATTATCCCTTTAAACTAAGTTAAGTCAATTAATCAGAATCACGTTGTAAAAGAAATTAAGATTTGAAACAATATTTTTCAAATTCAATTATGTTATTTCTTTTTAAAAATTTCTAAAAATATTTTTAAGGAAAAGTGCAGGCAGGAACGAAGGCAGTAGTAGGCAAGCAAGCAGACAGAGAGAGGAAGAAGCACTGGATTTTTCCCTTAGTTGTTCACACTGGCTATTCCCCTAGGTCTGGGATTTGAGCCCAGGGGTATGTGGCTTGCATCTTTCAAAGGCAATTGACCTAACTGCTGCTCCACCAGGGTGTGCTTCCCATATCATTTCTATATTCTTGGATATTTTGTTGCAGGAAGATCTGAAGTCTTCAAAGAAACTGTAAGTGGAGCTAGAGAAACGCCCAGCAGAGGGCCTCCCTTATCGTCACTCAACCAGTGCAACTCCATTTGTTCCACTTGTTGGAACAAATCTGTTCCATTCATCCACACTGATTTTATTTTGAAAAAAAAAAAAAAAAATTCCATTGTTTGCAAAAAGTTCGAAAATTGCTATGATATGCTCTGTTGAAACTTCTGAAAATATGTCCCAAATCATCATAGAACTTAGTTTCCGAGGTTCGTGATCAGGAAGGTGGAAAATCAAGGTGGTCTCTTTGAAATCTGGCCATCCTAAACTCTAGCAAAATGTCATCAATCCCCAGATCCCCAGGTCCAAGTTATGATACTAGTTTGTTAGTTAGCTGCTTTTTTTTTTTTTTTTTAACAAAGGTAAGAATTCCTCAACTAATAAAAAAGAAAACAATATAAACGTGAAGAGATAAATATTAAATGTAATATTTCTCCCTTTCAATGTAAGTTAGCACAACTGGCTGAAACTATCAATGGGTTTATCTGTAGAGTTTGGTAAAACATAAGACACACTCAGCAAGTGTCACAGTCTAGAAATAAAGTCTTCCCTAACTCTTGCCTTCTCCATCAAATACATGTAACATTAGTCAGAAGGTTGAAAGTCTTATTCAGAGATACAGTGCTATAATAATAATAATAAAAATTAAAAAATACCTGAATAAACAGACAAATCTAACAGGCCAACTCATGCTGGGCAAGCTAATAAGTCTCTAAACCAGTGGTTTTTGAACTGTATGTTATGTCCATCAGTTACAGTCAGCATTAGAAACTGAAATGGAACAGAGTAGAAGACTTCATTCATAAAAACATCTATTCAGACATGGGTGTGTGAGAGAAAGAGATAAATATTCAGGCTACCTCTCTATGTCATATTCATTTAGCTGCCTGCTTAGGACTCACAAGGTTTATGACACCCATGGGCTATAAATCCTACATTAATTACACATTTTTCCCCGTCAGTCTATTTTATGACATAAATCTATTATACCCCCTATTTATTTATTTGTCTAAACATTTTTCCTTTTTCAGTGAAAAGTAAAAGATTCATTCAATCTGAGGAGAGATTAGAGTAGTCAAACATTTAAAATTTCTATTTTTACTAGACATCTTGTTAACTATAGAATATTAAGTTGAACACAGCAGTTTCCTCTATTTAGAAAATAGATCATAATGGTAAAGATGGGCGAACGAACACATAATTGCCATGCTTATGACAAATAAACAGCATGCTATGGGGTCAAAAGGAAGGAAACAACCACTGAATCTACTTTTCCCTTACTTTCAACTTTCAAGCTTTCACTTCAAACAAGTGTCCTTTGAAAGTTAGTCACACTTTTCAACCATTGCTGTAGAATATATGTGATCCTTGACTTGTTTTTTTCCAAATGCCTTGTGTCTCTAAAAACTCAACTTATCCTGCATTTACCCTAACATCTTACTTCACTGTTTCAACTCATACTTATCTCTCCTTCTTATACTTGTAATAACAGGTTTATCATTTTTTGGTATACAGTTGTTTTAGCTTTATCTCAACAACTGATTTGCATTTTCTTTGAGGGCTGTTTCTTTGTTTCATCAGTATCAGAATAAGTGTTAGGAATCTAACTTCTCTAAGAAAACCAATCAGTAAGTTGTACTTACACTTTCTAGAAACAAAATGGAAAATTTTAGGGCATAAACCTTAGACAAATAATTTCATTTCAAGTGGCATACTTGTTAAGTTTATTTTTGTGTATTCAAACGTTGTGAGAATAATTGTAATTCACTTTCTCCAGGGAAATTAAAGCACTTTATTTTTTCCATTTCTCTTGTCATAAAACACACACTAGTAAAAATTTCTCTCTCCAAAAATATTAGTTAGGTGAAAAACTTTATTCAGCATTGTGTCTGGCACTATGAGTGAATTCTGCATGCTAGTTTTGTTTTTTTTAAAAACTATCTGATTAGTTTAGAATGTGTAGATAGTTGTGCCCTGGTGGCCTAGCAGTTTAGCTCACCCAGTGGAGTCCACATACATCCCAAGTTCTCCAGGATCAAAACCTGGGGCCAGAGGAAACAATAAAGGTGAACTACTAAAAAAAATAAATAAATGCTGCTTCTTCCTCTTTCCTCCTTCTCACAAAGTTCCAAACAAGACACATTAAAAATACATCCTACTGTCACAATTTCCATGGTTCCTAGAGATTTTCTTGATTTACCATTAATCCATATCAACCAGAGCAAAAGAAAAGGTAAAGAATAGAATGAAAATGAGGTAAAATTTGACAACTACATTTTAGGGGAGAATTTACTATGTACAAGAATTTACTATGTACCAAAGATTATTAAAGTCTAAACACTTTAATACATTATTCATTTAATCATCACAAAAGCTGCATAAAGTAGGCATTACCTTCATTTTGTAAATGAAAGAACTGAAATTAATAGAGCAGAACCAGGATTAAACTCCAGTCAGATTTTCAGAGGTAAGACTTTTAAAGATAATGTTATAAGGCCTTTGATAAGAACTTTATTGAAGTTTAGATAGGAAATCTGTGATTTTCATAGCTGAACAACTTTATTATAATGGTTTACCTGTGGTCCAGCAAAGACACCGCTGAGGAGCCAGGCCATGCCAATCATAGATTGTCCAAGCTTGCTGTTATTTTTCACTGCTAGGGGCCTTGTGATGGCGAGGGAGCGGTCCAGGCTAATCACTACTGTCATGAAGGCTGGGGCATACATGGAGAAAAGCTTCAGATAGCTGAGGACTTTACAAAGGAGCTCTCCAGCATACCATTGAACTGTAATGTTCCACAATCCATCTAGTGGCATGACAATCAGAGTCTCTAACAGGTTGGCCAAAGTCAGATGTTTTAAAAGCACCTTCATTCTTGAAGTTTTTTTCCCTTTCTCTCT
Organism: Solenodon paradoxus; assembly: GCA_004363575.1. Classification (NCBI taxonomy): domain Eukaryota; kingdom Metazoa; phylum Chordata; class Mammalia; order Eulipotyphla; family Solenodontidae; genus Solenodon; species Solenodon paradoxus. Next base: position 725,147 of record RJWH01000317.1, read on the forward strand.
CTTCTGAGTCCATTTCTGAAGTTTTAACAAAAAAGAAGCATTAAAGATGGTGGAGAGTAGGAAAAGGAAGAAAGTAACTGTCACGCGGATCTTTCCAGATAAGGTCAGCGTAGGGAAGTTGCCCTGCATCAGGGGACTGCTGCTGTTGACAACTGAGCAGTGGTTTTGATTCTGCTCAGGAAAGGCACTGTTCACCATACTTCTAGACTGATAAACCTTCAAGACTTCTGTGTCTGGCTCTTCTGATACATTATTGTCATCAAATCTAAAGTCCTGTTTTATTTCTACCTTCTGTACAAACGTCAAAGGTTTAGGTTTATGTCAAAATTTATCCCTGAGATACTTTGTATTTCATGTAAAAGATCAAGGTTAACTTGTTTGTGGATTTATAATCCAACAGAGTGCTAAAGCAGAGCATGCCAAACACATTCTGAGGGTCAAATGTAACTGGAGTACCCCAACAGATGGCCTGGGTTTCACAACATTTTTCCTAAGAGAAGGACACTTGAAGTTTAATTTTGAATTTTAAAGTCACATGATGTTATTGAAATTACTTTAATGAAAAGATTTCCTAAATGTTGTCAAGTGTTAGTATTCTGTCCAACAGGCTGAAATAAAATGAAAACAAATACTAAAAAATAACTTGAACCACTTCAAATCTGCTATTTTAAGAAGTTAATACATTTCTCAAAACTACTGGTTTTGTTTTTCAATCAGACACTACAGAGAATCAAAAGGGGAGACAAATATTTAAAATTATCCTCCAAAGAAGACCAAATTAATAACAACATTTAAAGTCAATCTGATCCTATACAAATTGAACTGCATTCAAATTTATTAATCAATCTTGATGGTTAGATAATGTAATATTAAATTAGAGTAAAATAATTACCTTAAAAAGCCTATTTCCTTGTTTTTTAAATCATCTAAATATTGTACTTGCCGTTACTGTACTTTATTGAATAGGGTAACTAGGCATTAGAAAGAACACTGTATAAATGTTGTAGTCACATTTATGCATATTTATATATAAAAGAATGTTTTCTTATGTTACATAGTATGTTATTCAATCATTTCCCACTGGGGCCACAATATTTAAGGAGCACATTGAGAGTGTGGAGTATTGGAGAGTAAGAAGGTGACCAGAAGAGAAAATAATGTAATGGAAGTCATAGCAGGAGAGCTTCATAAAGGAGGAAGTGGTCCACACAGGATTGCACAAACAAGATCACAATGATAGATCACCTCACACCAAGTGAGAGTCTTTTTATATCAAAAAAGACTAGAAACAACAAATGTTGGAGAGACTGTGGACCAAAGGGAACTCTCCTATACTTTTGGTAGAAATGTAAATTAATGCAACTTCTTTGGAAGACTGTATGAGATTTCTCAAAAAATAAAGATGGATTTACCATTTGATCCAGCAATCCCACTGGTGAATACAATAATCCCCGGAGAATACAATAATTCTAATCAGGACAAAAAAAAACCTTCTATGTTCATAGGAGCACAATTCACAATAGCCAAATGGACAAATCTAAATGTCCATTAACAGATGACTGGATAAAACAAGTAGTAGTGTTATTATACTCAATGGAATTGATGCCACTAAAAAAAAAAAAAAGATGAATCTGTCCCCTCTGCAGCAACCTGGATGGAACTGGAAGGGATCATGTTAAGCAAAATAAGCCAAAAAGAAAAACAGAAGTACAGATGGTTTCATTCATATGTGGAATATAATAAAACAAAACAAATGATTTTAAATGTTGTTATTAATTTGGTGTTCTTTGGAGGTCAACTTTAAATATTTGTCTCCCCTTTCCCTCTCTGGTAGGATTTCAGAGTCTAAGAGAACTGTGTTGTGCTTTGTTTTTCAGTTTGTTTACTTATATAAAAAATGAGTGAAACTATCAAGTCTTTTATTTTCTCTCTGACTTATGTCACTTAGCATAATCACTTCAAGTTTCATCAGAGGTGTTATAAATAGCAAGATTTCATCTTTTTTAAATAGCTGAGTAGAATTCAATTAAGTAAATATACCACATTTTTATCAAATCATCTGTCAACAGATATTTAGGTTGATTCCATGTCTTAGATATCAAAAATACTACAAGTGATAAATGTTGGCAAAAGCATAGAGAAAAAGGAACTTTCTTGACACTGTTGGTGAGAATATAAAGTGGTGAAAACTTTATGGAAAACACTATAGAAACTCCTAAAAAAAAGAACTACCATTTGACCCAGCAATTCTTCTAGGTATATATCAAAAGACTGTAAAAGCAGTCATCAGAAGAGATAGATGCATCCCTATGTTGATTCATTCTTTCATTCATTTATCCAAGAAATGCTTATTATGTGCTGGACAGAGTTCTAAGTGTTGAGAATATATATATATATATATATATATATATACACATATACATAACATATACACATTTATATATATACACATATAAATGTATACATACACACACATATATATTCTGTAATATCGTGGTGTTTACCTTTTTTAAATAAGCAAACATTTTGAAAAATATTGTTTGAAATCTATGGGGAGGTAAGAAATATTCCCTTAAAGAATTAATTTCAATCTATATTAAACTCCCCACACAGTGAAGAGTTAAAAGGGAATATGAGAAGACTGCTCTTTCTTCTGGCACTTAATATATGTAGTATTGTTCATTTTTCATAAAAAGATCTTTGAAAACAAAGAATGAATAAATTCTCTAAAGGTTTTTCGTTTTGATTTCCTTTGTTTACTTGTGAAAATTCTTTTTGTCTTTTGCATTTAAACTAGGAGTTATTCTGAGGGGAAGTAAAGAAATTATGCCAGAAAGTTTAAGCAAAGCTAAATGCATTTTCTGGTGGCATAAACAAAGAAAGTATGTTCAGCAAAACAGTCCTGAAAAGTCACAGTCTGAATGGAAATGAGAGAAATAAGAGATCAAAGTAAAAATATTAATCTGCAGGAGGAGTAGCAAATACCTAATCAAACTGGTTTTACTAGATATTGAATTGCCTGACAAGGGAATCTATAAGCCGTGTTACCGTAGAAATAATCACAAAGATGTTGAAAGAGATGACAGATAAATCCAGTGGCAGTGGTCACAAACTATGGAGATAAAAAAGGCAAGAAAAGAAACCAATAGAGAAGTGAAACTGAAATTCATTAAAATATTACTACTTTCCCAGTAAGGAGGGATTAACACAGAAAAGTGTATTTAGAGTGTTATCTGTAGACTATTTCATTCATTTATTTAAGCAACTTGGTAATCATGTATTTATATTCAGTACATTGAGATTTCATTACTATTTCAAAATTTGAATCATGAATTCTTGTGAGATACTATTTGTAGCAGAAATGCCTGACTGAAAACACCCAGTAGTCAGGACAATGGTAGAAGCATTATTATAAATGGCATTACCTCCTCTTTTGTCTCTTGTAGAGAAGATACCAGAGCCTGTTACATAGTGTAGCGCTGTGCAGATTGTTTCACTTAAACCAGTCCTATTTGGAAGTGGCATACTTCTTTAATGTGCTAACTCAATATACCTGTTTTTGTGTCACGTTACTTTCAAAAATAAAAATTAAGGATTTGTATCCATTTTTCTGCAAGGAATTTTATGTGCTTTCTACACACAAAGAAACTAGGTAAAGAGAAGTACTAGTGACTTGAATTAGTAGTCCATTATTTTTTTTTCTAAGATACCTGAATATGAAGAGCGAGGCATAACTTTATGGAAATCTGAGTAAGATAATTATCATGAAAATATAGACGCTGTTGTGAGGTGATATGCTTTGATTAAAATTGTAGTGGTTTGGAAAATAGAACATTTAGACTTTTTTGTCTACCAGCTTTCTTTGTTTCTTTTTCAAAATTTTTCTTCACCTCTTGGAGATGCTTCTCCCTGACCTCTGGGCCTGTTGGCCAAGGACCTCACCTCTTCAACCAGGAGTGGTATCGTTTGCAAGCTGGGTCAATCATAAGTATCCTCGGAAATTTTTTACTGGGATCAGTCAGCAGCCTGACTCTATTTTTGTGGGAATGTTAGTTTAGCACTTAGAAAAATCTAAGCCTAGAGTCAGTGATCATGTCTTTACCATTTCATGTGGGTAGCCTTTGGCCATGAATAAAGGCAGAGAAGAGAAAAGTTAAAATGTGGCTAGTCATCAAGACTTTGCTTTATCTCCTGGATCTGATCTCTGCTGTACCAGATGTAGATCCCTAGCTCTTTAGTTAGATGAGCAAATGCAGTTCTTTTCATTTAATTTAAGTGTTAATTGAACTTCTGTTGCTTGAAACCAAATAAATTTAATATGCATATTGATTTTTGTTTATGTATTTCTAGAAAATTAAAAAGTAGAAATACTAATTCTTATAAGTGTATAACTGAAAATAAGTCATAATACTTTACCACTGGAATCTCATTCTCTGATTTTGAATCCCTACTCAGTTATACTCTCATGTTTACATCTCTCTACCTCAGTTTAACTATAAAATTAAAATCACAAGAGGACTATCCTCACAGGATTGTCGTGATGGTTCAATGTAATAATGCAGATATCTTCCACTTTTTGAAAGTTCACCTTATGACATTTAACTTTCACAAAGACCTACCTACCTACTTTACCTGTTTTTGCTGAAAGAAATTTGAGGATTTCTGCTGGCTGTGTTTTGCAACGTCTGTTCAAGCGGCAGTGGGTACCAAGAGAGTGAGATTTGCACTGCCAAGCTCCTTCCCTGGGAACTACTTAATATAGAGTGGGTATCATATCATTCTGGCTTCTATTATGTGTTATATTAGGTTTTATGAGATTTTTGGTATGATTTGGTAGGTTATTTTTCATGCGTGTCAACTCCGAAAAATTTTTCTATATAAATTAATTGTAATTGTTTCTCCTTATGCCATTTTGGCTGGTGAAAGTTTTCATGGGGACACTGCACAATCAATGGAGGAAATCTGTATGTATAAAATTGTGCCTGACACATAGTAAGTGTTCTTTATATATTAGCTATTTCCAATGCACTGGGCTTGTGACTAAAATTTACAGAAAATAAAGACTTGGTGATATTATATAGGATTGTCTGTGATGAAAAAGAGAAGTGTAAGTTCCATAGAGATACTGGTGGTTTACATCTGTATCCTCAGATGTCTAGAAATGTTTCTGTATGAGCAAAAGGAAAGTGAAGTAGAAGCAAAATTCCTTATTATTTGGCCTAGTTGATAGTTTGTATTGTTTTTTAATTTTAAGAGGTTGGAAATATATTAAATATTATATAATAATGGCATTATTTGTATAGTATATTTAACCTTACAGAATGACAAGTAGCCATGTGTTTAAGAATAATTTCACTATTATGTGTATTAGAAACATCTTCTGGTCTCACTTTTATGTGAAAGAGAAATAGGGACAAATCAATATTCACCAGGATTTAATCAGTGCGCTACATGGGAATATCATACTGTTTGTTTCACTCAAAGTCATACACAGACTAAGGATTAGCATTGGCACAAAGACTAGAAATAAAACAGGTAGACGGTTTTTCCAGAAAAATTTTTATAGGCAGTATTACTGCAGCTCACTAGGTTAAAAACAAACTATCAATATGCTGATCTTGTAGATTCATGTGATTCCGCAGGGGATCGATTCATTTATACACTCAGAAGGGAGTTTATTGCTACTACCTATTCTATGATTCCCAAGGGATCTGGATCAGCAAATCAGCAGAGAAGATTATAGCAAACTGTAATCTATATTTACTCACACAATAACTTTCAGTCTAGAATGAGGTAAAAGGGAAAATTAATATCCTGGTCCACTGCTGTCATTAAACCCTTGTCAAAGTCTAAAACACAAAGAGTTTTAATGGTTCTGAAATTTTATATTTAAATTTACAATATTAATTTCACAAAGAGAGGTGATTCTAAGTTAAATATGGCTTGGGAATTACAAACATTTTTAAGAAGCATATAATCTTCAAGCTTTAGAGACCAGTTTTGGACATGATCCATTTTCGATAGTAGGTCACTCGAGTGTAGACACCAGGTTTGTTTGGAAGAGCGCATTCATCTCCCCAGCTTACAATACCAACAAGGAACCAAGTACCTTTATCATCTGCACTAACAAGAGGTCCACCAGAATCACCCTAGAGACAAAAAGGATATATGCCATTATTATAACTTTAAAGGTTAATACTGCTTATTCCTCTCTTTTTTTAGTAAAGACAGGGCGTTGAAGAAAGAATAAAACCAGATATTTCAATATTAAAATGATTATAGTTTAGAATATTTTTGTATTTTATAATAATTTATTTAAATCAAAGATACCAGCATGTCTTTGGATACAATAATACAATAACGTAAAGCCTGCATGAAAAATTTTAACTCAATTATTACCCAAAAAAGGTATGAAGGAATAGTTCCTTATAAGTGACCATCAGCATGCTAAAGAATTCTCTGATAATTGCCCCCTAATCCCCTATTTTCAGGCAGAGACTGAGGGAAAAAGGAAGGTTTATATTTACTTATCACCTGCCCTGCCCTACTGCATATGTGTGTGTGTATGTGTGTGTGTGTGTGTGTGTGTGTGTGTGTGTGTGTGTGTATTTTAAGGAAAGGTACAGGAAGAAATGAAAGCAAATAAGCAAGCAGGAAGGAAGAGAGAAGAGGAAGAAGCATTTAAAATTTTTTTATTTAGTTGTTCACATTGGTTGTCACTTCAGACCTGGGATGTTAACCCAGGTCCTGGGATGTATGTAGACTTCACTTTTCTGGAGACCATGCACCTATTCCACCAGAGCATGCCTTTTCTTCTATTCTTTTGCAAGTGTCCTTCCATTGTTAAGAATTAGGCAATTTAGCTGAATTACCCTTTACTTTCCTTATGGTTTCAGCTACTGATGTTTAGGCCATTTTCCTAGAGTGAGCTTGGCTTCTGGACTTTCCTTTACTCTCATCCTTCCCATCAATCTGGATAATGTCAACATTTATTGGATAATACACCTAATATTTTTGCCCATAATCTTTTGATTTCTTTGATTATGATAATCTACATATTTAATAAATATTTCTATGTCAGTTGCTGTCATCACTTGGATCTGCTCCCCCCATGAAACATCATGATTCAGAATAATGATTGCATGTGCCTATCCCATTAGTTTTATTATTCTGCTAGGTTTTGCTCTATATCTGCTCTTCAACCTCATTAACAATGCCAATTCTTGGTTCTCCCTTTTATTTTAGTACATTAGCTTCTTTCCTACTTTCTATCTTTCTTTATACAACTATATTCCATAACTTATTCAAAGCACTACACTTTCAACAGAATTCTCAATTCCTTGCTTTTCCTCTGCACCATAACTGGAGCCACATCATACACTGTGAAATAAAATCATATTACAAATTTACATCTTCAAACCAACATCTCTCAGCAATAGCCATATGTCCCTAGATATCTTCCTTTCTTATTTTAAGAGAAGCCAATATAAATTTTTCTTATGAAAAATGGTTAATTTTAAGTGTACAATTCAGTGACATTAAGACCATTTACATTTTGTGCGATCATTACCACCATCTATCTCTAAAATTCGTTTCATCTTGCAAAATTATGACTCTATAGTAACGAAAATTTCCCATTCTCCCTTTCCCCCAGCTCCTGGAAACCACCATTCTGAATTTTACTATTCTAAGTATGTCATATGAATGCAGTCAAGCAATATTCGCTGTTTTTTAACTGATTCCATTTAGCAAATGCTAAAGATTAATCAATGTTGTATCATGGGTCTTCACTTCCTTTTTAAGATGGATAATATTTCATTTTATGTATATGACACATTTTTTATATTCATTTATCTGTTAATAGACACTTGAGTTGCTTCCATCTTTTGACTATTGTGAATAATGTTGCAATGAACTTGGATGTACAAATGCTTATTTTATGTTCCTGCTTTCAATTATTTTGGTTTTATATCCATAAATGGAATTTGTGGGTCGTGTAGTAATCTGTTTCTAATTTTTCTGAGGACCTACCATGGTGTTTTCTATAGAGGCTGCACTATTTTATAGTCTTACCAGCAATCCATAATGTATTCCACAATTAAAAAAAAATCCAGTACTCACTCTGAATGTAGTGTCTCAGTTTCAAATTAAAAATTAGTGAAAAGTAATAGGTAGAAATCTCTCCATTTCTTTTCCTTGTCCCTTTTGAATTTTCACCTCATATGTATATGCTCTCCTTTTATTGAAGCAAATGGATTTTTTTCCCAAATATGTCCTCCGTCTTATTCCCTTCTAGATATACACATTTTTTGGGCTTCGATTACTAGAAAAATAAAAAATCTTTCTGGATCTTAAGACCTTCTCTGTTGCTCTAATTATATTTCTTTCATAGCTAAGTGATTTAAAGTAGTTGCCTATATTAGGCTTTTATTTTCATATCCCATATTAACCTTCAAAATGCTCCTTCTTTTCACCCATGTACCTTCCCAAACATCAAACAATAAGCAAATTATTGAAATGTATATATTGTTTGCAGTATTTATCTCACTCAATTCCCTATGACATTTGTTGATATTTCCCTTTTTCTGGTCCCTGGACTCTTTATTACACAAATTTCTTACTATTTTCTAGGTCTTTCTTATCTCTTGCTATTAGCTGCTTAAAAACATGTATACCCAGTTTATAGATTATTTTTAGTGCTATAAATTTATTAAAAACTTAATGAAAAAATTTTGACAAAATCTGTTTCCAGATATATATAGCATCCAATATATACAATCAATAAGCAATTAAATAACAAATGCACAGCCCAATTATCAAAATTAATGTAAGAAATTACTCCCAAATAAGAAGCGTTCTTTGGTGTATTGCCTAGGAAGACTCCTCTTTAAGCAAAAGACAACATAAATAGCTGAAAATAAATGATATTTAATGATATTCTCCAAAGTGGCAGGATGATTCTATGCTTGACTCCTCAGTTATTTCAAGTGGAAGAATCATAACAAAGAGAAAGGAAAATCTGACATCAAATTTCAGTTAAGGGAGTAGTTCCTTAAATTCTAGGCTATCAATTGAACTACCTTTTATAATAATTGCTCAAATATGATGTACATGGAATTATTTTTAGGAATTAACTTTTCTAATTAAGAAAGCTGACACATGATAGAGTATCTTCACATAAGAGGATGTTGTCTTTCCTGAGACAGTACGTTATATTTAGATAAATTTTAGTCTCTGTCAAATTTGCATGAATACTTTTTAATTTTGCTAAAATATTTAGCATTTATTTATTAGAGGCTCATTATCAAATTGATTGAGTTATTGTCTTTAAGGACATATTGTTGAATTACTATATAGAACAGAAAATGAAATAAAATGGATAACATGAATGACCTGATAGTTAACATTAAATTAGGAAGCCATAACACAAGTGAGTAAACCTATCATAAATACACCTTCATTAAATCAGTACCTTCACTGAGTTAGGTCTTTGGGGGAATACTTGTAACAATTACCTTTTGTATGAAAAATAATTATTTTTCCCAATAAAATTTGTAGCATCGATATTAAGTTTCCATTTCTCCTTGAGGAAGTCAGCATTACTATCAGGATTTAATAATCCTAACTCTTTCAGTGTTGCCTCAAACTCAGCCAAAAGGAACTGAGATCTACTTTTAATTCATCTTCTTTAGAAACTGGTGTAAGCCATAGTGATTTCTTTGAGGTAGCACACATCAAGAAGAATTTCTCAGGTTCACATTCTAAATTTCTAGCTTTTGAATATATCTCAGTTTCAATAGAGTATCCTCAGAATTGCCAATTGTTCTGATGCCAAACATAGAAATGGTATATAAATTCATAAACATATGTTCTTACTCATTTTCAGGATGACCTGATCCCAGATATAATTCATCCACAAATATATATTGATTTTTGCTGTGTGTGCATGGGATAACAGAGATCATCACCCAGTCCAATGAACAATATATTTTCACATGGAGGCTATCAGCACAAGGCCAACTCAAGGCAGCAAGAAGAAGCAAAACCTCAAAAGCCATAAAAACCTCCATCTGGGCAGACATCCAGCACAGATTTTCTCAGGAAATAGCAGATGTTTCTTAATTGCATATTTTATCTGAACAATATCATCATGCTCATGAATTTAACTGCCATCAAAATGACAATGGATTAACATATTTATCTCCAGCCAGAATTCTTTCCTGAGCTTATGGATTTTATTTCTAATGGTATATTTGAGATACCTCTCTAGATATTCCACAGGCACCTCAAATTTAGTACACTTCACACTGAACTTTCACCTTCTTTTGTCAAACTTTCGCTTTCTTTTGTCCATCCTCTCTTCCATTGCTCAGAGAGAAAGTGAGTTAGCTTGTAGCCCTGCTTTCCTTCTTCCTCATATCTAATCAGTCTCACCATCTTGTCATCACCTGTCACCATACTGTCTTACTGCCACTTTATTCCTACAGTCTTAGTTGAAGTCTTCATTACCTTTGTCAGGCAAGTTATTTTAATATATCCCACTGCCCTTAGCTCATTTGTATCATCTGTATTGTATGTATTGGATTTGGCAACCAGACAATCATCAGTAATTGTAACTATAATACTTTCAGTGAACTGGTAGAGCCTTGTCACAGAGGGTTGCTCATTTCACCCTATCAGTAATGCCCAATCCTCAGTAGACCTTATTTTTTCCTATAGTACCATACTTACTTGCATAAAACATGCTCTTTGATCTCCTTGTTTACTATTTTTAATGATTATAGTCTATATTTCTTTGCTAAGATTTTAAGTGTTATGAAGTGTTATTTGCCTATTTTATTCATGAACCAAACCACTTAGAACATTACTCGGAGCAAAGGAGGTCATCAGGTAGTGGATCAGAAAGTGACTACATCGAGAATATGAAACACTGATGAGATTTAGATATTTGACCAAAAATGAAAATAAAACTGGAGTAGAATGCATCAGGAATCTAATAATTTGCAAAATACACAAGTCCATTGAAGTGGAAGAGTTTGGAAAATTTGGAAAAAGTTTACATCAGTGGAAAGTTAAAATGTCTTCATAGGTAGAATGAGAGAATGAAGAAAGTAAATGAGATTAACTGAGTATCAGTAGAAACTTGCTCATTCTGAGTTTAGAAGATAAAGATTAGTACAAAAATACATGTCTCAGAAAAGAAGTTAAATTTCTCTTATCATCACTTTCATTTTTCCTCTTCTTAGTAGGAAGATATGTCTGTGTACCCACATCTTTTAGCTGTGCTCAGGAGCTCTCATCTAGCTTAGTCGGAGGTTGTTCTGATAGGTGTAGGGTAGGTAGAAGATGGTGAAGTCCTTGAGGGTTATATCCATAGAGTAGTTGAACGAATAAAACATGGGTTCTAAGACTCATATGGTTATCATAAATTCATAAGTGAAGGACTGAGAGAAAATTGAGAAAAACCAATTTAAACTTCCATGACATTGAAGAATAGGTTTATTGAGAAATTAGAAAGACAGGAAACTTTATGTAGAATAATAATTACATGTTCCAAGTATTTGCTTTCCAGTCTTCTAGTTCCTAGAGTGTAAGAATAACTTTTAACTTCCCTGCGCCTAGCACAGGGTCTGGCACATATTAGTCAATACCATTTATGTAAAGGATGAATGAATAAAATAAGAGCTCTTCTGGATTTATCACTGATTCTGCTTGCCTAGATAACTAGAGTATTACTTTTGCTGGCTCTCAGACAATTGCTTATAAACAGCATCTGAAATGTTTAAAGACTATAAAGCAATTTAGTATCTAGAATGTGGGCTCTGGAGCCCAGATTCCTGGTTTTAAAACTTAGTTTTGCCACTAAAGAAGTAGGGACCTAGTCTCAGTTTCTTCATCTGAGAAATAGAGTTTGTGATAGTATAAGTATACCTCACAGGTTGTCATAAATTATATAAATTAATATTTGAAAAGAGCTTCAAACAGTACTTACCCATAAAAATTCTGTATAAAAATTGTTAAATAAAATATTTAAGACATTGGAGTCATATTAAGAAAGCTACATGATCATTAGGTTTGGTGTTTGACCTAGTTGAATATTTATCAGTGAAACAGGCCCAACCAAACTAAAGTTACCAATACTCTAATTTTTTTTGCTTCTTCTAAATTGACAGTCTCTTCCCCACTCCCACTCCCAGCTTCTTATAACAGTGAGGGTGGCTTAACACTTTGATATTTTAATAAGACCTATTATTTATCACTTTAACTTAATAAGCTTCTTTGACTATAAAAAGTCTTTGAAAAATTAGCAACCCTTGGAGATAGTTTAACTGGTTAATTGGAAATGAAAAAACTACAAGAAGAAATCTTGAAAATGGATTTGGCAAATTTACCTGGCAGGCATCCACTTTTCCCTCCAAGAAGCCGGCACACAACATTCCAGATGTGATCACACCACCATATACCTGTTCATGGTTGCAGGTCTTATTATCTATAATCTTCACTAATCCTTTTTGGAGTACATTAGGACTTGTACCTAAAGGAGAAAATTATATTGTTTTTGCAAACACCAGTATTAATCTCCTTGGCTAAATTATTAGTATCTAACCTTATGGAGAATTTCCAGATCAATATGAGACATGTTTTAATTTTTTGTGTCCTTTCTTAGTAAAAAAGAGGTAATGTTAGGAGACATTAGGAATGTCGTGAAATTAATTTTAGGACTATTTTCTGCTTTTAAATGCATTTATGGATACAAATACCTACTTCATCTTTATATCATTAGGTTAGGTATGTATGTTTAAACAGTCAGGGCAAATACCATATTTTGCTGTGTATGATGTGCACTGTTTTGGGCCCAAATTTTTGAGGGAAAAATAATGATGCACTTATACATAGGTAGTACTATTCCGTGCTATGTAAATGTTTAACTTCTTTGTTTATGTGTATGAATTAAAACAGTAACTCTAGAAATCAATAACAATATCTGCATGTAAAATAATACTCTAGAATACGATCATCAGTTTTGTTGAACTCATGACGACTTGCAAACGAAAGCAATTTTGGCCTGTGATTCAACAAAATGAAATGAAGACCTTTTTCCCTAGAGTAAGTGACTTTGATTTGGTAAGACAGGTGATGCCGACGTTATTGTCATAGTGTGAACTGCGCCACATTTCTCTTCAGCGGGAGCTAGCAATCCAGCTGATATTTTTTGAAAATACAGACACTGCAAGCTTTAGGCTAACAATTATTAAATATACTAAAGAGCATGACAGCAGAGCTACCGAAAGACATTTTAGACCTCTCCCCACAGAGTATCGCCAGATGGTGGGGGCAACAGGAAGAAAAGATTCTTGCGCCTTGTATCTGTTCTTATGTTTTGTAATTATTTGTTATACAAAATTTCTTGTACCAAATATGCCAAAAAACAAATGCTATAATTCCTTTATGATACAAAAAAAAGTAGCTTAATGTATACAAAAATTCGAATTAAAAATGAAAGATTTTTTTTCCTGTAAATTTGGGCTAAAAACGTGGTTGTACATTATACATAGGAGTGCATTATACACAGAAAAATACGGTATTGTCTTGTCACAGAGAGGTGGTCATTTCGTCTTACCAAAAATGCCAATCATCTATAGTCCCTATATTTTCCTTCTACTACTTGCTTGCATAAAACATACTGTGTAATATACTTATTTATTTATTTTTTTAATGTTTGTAGTCTATCTTTCTTTGCTGAGAATGAAAGCTTTATAAGGGCAGGAATATTTGTCTATTTTATTTAAAACCAAATCACTTAAAACAGTATTTGGAACAAAGGAGGTAATCAAATGAAATATTTGTTGAATTAATGAAATGGAGGAAAGTAAACTTATTCAAATAATGCAGTGTTATAAAACTGCTGTTAAGGGAAATAATGAAATTAGTTTCTATATGAATGTTGCTGATGATAATTTCAATCAGTTGCACATTGTCCTCTTTAAAATGATCCAGAGACTATATTATGGTCAGTTGGGGTTCTGATTATTTATGTTTAACTCCTGAAACTCAAGCCAGGAAATATTGGAAGATTAGGAACTCACCATCAGATTTTAATGTTCCCCATCCAGTGACCATCACATCTGAATTGGGTGGAAATTTATAAGTATCTTCTGGAAGACATACTCTTCGGATATTGCTTGTGTATAATATTGGTGAAGACATACGGACAACAGCGATATCATTATTGTGTGCGGCGTAATGGTAGTTTTTATGAATTATAATATCCTTGATATCTCGTTGTGCTTTTGGCTCACTTAAAAGAAGCCCAAAACTAACTTTCCATTTTTTAGGATCATTGGTGCTAAGAAAAGATAGATTTATTTATTAAAATTTCTGTGTGTTAAAGTTGTAGAAATTAATTTCTTATATTCTTAAAAACAATCTGACATGCTTGCATTCCCAGAATGTTATAAACTTTCAAAAGTAAAGCTTTTTGTGAGAGCAAAAAATAAAACAATGATAGCATGAATAGAATCTGAGTAACTTCATCACCTATATTTTGAAAGGTAACCCCTGGAAATTACATTGTATTTTTTGTTTTGTCTTGAAAATTTAAGGGTATTTGGAAAGGTAAATATTAAAACATAAAATAATAAGATTAAGTAAAAAGTGATCAAGCATTGGGACAGTGAATTTATTAAGGAAAAAGTCTAAACCCTCTTTTTAATGATTAAGGACTAGAAATAGGGAGATATTTCTTTTACTGTATCTGCTAATCAAGGATTTATATATTAAGCACTGAAGAGTAGTGCTGCTGGAACATTTTCAAACTCTCATGTTTAAAGAGGGATTTTGCATATAAATAAAATCAGTAACTGTTACATAATACTAGTAAAAATTCAGGTAAAGAACTATCTAACAAAAGGATAAAAATATGAAAAATAAGTAAGCTTATGGTATAATAAAAAATCATTTATAGAATTAGTAATTTCAAATAGGTCTACAGATGTCTGGGAGGATATAAGATGAATTCAAATGCTAACGGCTGGTCGTCCTGGCGGAGTAGCGGTTAGGTCTGCCAACTCTGGCTTATCACAGTCCATATACATCTAAAGGATCCAAGGGGTGCAGATGGGGTGGGGTGACAACCAAGATGAACAACTGAAATAAAAATAAAATAAAGTGTTCCTGCATGCTTGCCTACTCATCTTAATTCCTGCCTGCACCTTTCCTTTAAAAAAATTATTAAAAAATGCTTATGAAATAAAACTAAATGCAAAAATGATGAGAAAAGACAGAAGATCCATGTTCAATTTGGAATTTATAATTTCTTTATAAAATTGAAGTAGCTGACTCTCATGATTTTCAACTGAGATCCATTTTGCTTTCCTGGAAATATTTAGTAATAGAGTTTTGGTTGCTGATATAAGAGGGATGTTACTGGCATTTTGTGGATAGAGGTCAGGGATGTTACTAAATATCTTATTATACACAAGATACTGCCCCACCAACAATTAGTTACTTGGTCCAAAATATCTGTAGTGCTAGTGTTGACAAACTCTGATCTAGTCTGAATGTATTTATTTTTCTGATAAGTTTTTGAACAATTTTGAGGTTATACCTCACAATATTGAACAGTTGAGACACATATTAGACTTCTAGGACTTGAGTGTCTGATGACTTTATATGAACCAGAGCTTACTTTGCAAAACAATGAGCAGCAGTGACAAGCCAGTTGTTACTAATCAGTGTGGCTCCACATCGATGGACATTGTTATATTGAAGGCTAGCTTGCCAGGGCCATTCCCCTTCCTCTGCATTTGTGCCGCCTGCTATTTTGTTGCCAGAGGGAGTTATTGTGCGTAGTCCACAACCTGCTCAAAATAAATTTCATTAGCATAAAATGATATGGATATTGCTTTTGCATCATATATCGGTATGGTAAATGCCCCATGACACATGTCAATACTAACTCTTAATTGAGGAAAAACTCACAGTCTTGGAAAAGTTAGAGCTGACTTACTGCTAATGTAATATTTCCTGAGAATTCAAAGTAGATTGACATCTTCCTCCCCACCCTCATCACTCACAAGCACTTTCTGTGTGTCTGCGAGGTCTTGCTATGGCTGTAAGAAGCAAGTGGAATGAAATGTTTAAATGTGGAAGATAAAAATTTTATAACCAGTTGCTAAATTTCATTGAGAAATGTGTGTTCTTAAATTTTGTGAGTAGTTATTTGGAGCAGTGATTGCAACGAAACATTCATAGGACAGTATAAATGACTGTGAATGAGATATTGATGAGTGACAACGGACAAAAGTATGTTCACACTCAAGTTATAATACTTGGATAAAAGAAATAACACATAGTCAACTCTTTTCCAAAGTTGTATGCTTATTTGAATCAGGACTGTTCTTTAGTGTCTATTTAGATCCAGAGAAACTACTAGATTATTGTCTTTAGAGTAAATCTGCAGTAATAACACAACCACTAAAATTCTTTTTTCTGTTTAACTCTGTGGTTTTCTTGACTATCTCTTCTTATTCCAGCTAAAGCACTGAACTTGTCCTTTAATAGTCTGTGGTATCTTTTACTAGAGATTGTCAGTTTTATTAATAAATATTTTTGGAAGACAAAATTTGCCTTTTTTTTTAATGCATCTCCAGAACATACGATAGTTTCTATTGCATAAAAGGTTAAGAAATTTTTGTGTAAGCCATGAGAAATATTTTAAAATAAAAACAGTATTTGACTAAAAACCCTTTTCTGTAATAGGTTTTTTCCTAAGTATTTAGAGAGTGAAAAAAAAAAAAATTGCCATGATCAATGTGGTAAGCGTAGGTTAAATTAGTAGTCCTTAATCAGAGACAATTTTGCACACTCTTCCCTTCCCAGAAAATATTTGCTAAGATCTACTGACATTTTTGGTTGTCATAACTGGTGGGGAGAGGAGTCTACTGGTATCTAGGGCGTAGAGGCCAGGGATACTGCTAAATATTCTGTCATGCACAGGATAGTCTCTGAAGCAATGATCTGACCCAAAGTATCAACAGCGATAAGGTTGAGGAGCTGCATTAGAGAAGGGTATTTGTATCAACAATGGCACTGAAATTAATGAAAAATGTTAGATGGTCAATGTCCTTGGAGAGATTCTCTTAATTGTTAAGTGACTTGCTGTGTTTCTAGACATTCTTTCTTAAGTGTGAATAGGCAGTAGAAACACAGAGCAGGGTCACAGAGACTTTTCTTAAGTACTTTATTGGCCTTCTGAAATTTTAAGTTTGCATACTTCTTCAGATTCTAGATTGTTCTCTTGATGCAACCCACCTTAGTTTTTAAGAAATCTTCACAAAAATCACTTAGCTGAAGCAGAATCTTTGCGGTTCCTGCTTCTGAATAAGAGAGCACACATTGACTCACTCAATGTGACTCCTTTTTCTTTTCCTCTTTCTTCCACTCCTTTATCATGGACATCACAGAGGATAAAACAAATAATACAGAGCCCAAAGGTGTAGAATGGTTCCTCCCTATCCTTCCTTCTGCTTGGATAACTCCTAAAGGAAATTGGCTTTTACTCAACTTCCTTTTAGAGGGATATAAAAACAAAGATGCTTCTCTGTGGGCTAGGAGACTGTACTTCCCAGTTTCTGATCTTACTCAGAATTTTAATCTAATTTATGTGTAAGCATAAACAGTCTGAGTTCCCAGTAAGTGATGATGTGTTTGTTAAGCTTTCTTCTGCCACCTCTGCAGTATTACCTTGTTATTATTAACTCTGCTGAAACCTTGTTGCTTTTGTGTCAAAAGAGGTCAGGTGGTAAATTTGAAAGATTTAAGGAATATGATGCAAGCTCACTGGCTGATATTTTCAGAAATACCAGAGAATTTACCAAGCTCTTTTTGCCTCCCTACCCTTCTCTATTCCATCATCTATTTTTACACTAAATGCACTTACTGTCATCTATAGAAGCTATTATTTATTCAACCCTGTTTGATTTTTCTTGTCTACCTCTCCCTTCTCCCCTTTTATTTAAAGTGCAATCAGAATCTCAAATAGGCCAAGTCAAATTCAGAATACTGATCTGGATGTGAGTTTAGTGTTCCAGGTAGAGACTAGAAAAGTAGGTGGATAACTTTCTTTCCACTGCTTTTATTTCTATCTTGACAACCTTTCTTCTACCAACCTCACAAATTCCTAATTGTGAATTTTGATCATATCAGCACCAAAATTTTTAACTAGAATACTTGACATTAAGATGTCCTATTAATTTGTATGATAATTGCTCAGTCAAAATATATCAGGGAGAAAAATAATCTACTACAGATTTGTTTAAATTTTCCCCAGGTTACTTTGCTGTGACTGAAGGCGATAGAGTCACTGGGGTCGGTGTCACCTGACTCTAGAGGGTGATTACGCTAATTCCACTGCCTTGGTCTGTCTCAGTTTCAATATAAGAGCAGTGTTTCTCCACACAGCCTGCTCCAAGGATCACATTTCCCTGAGCCTGGGAGATGGAAGCAGAATGCTTTCACCAGCAAGGAAGCTGCTTGTAAGGAAGCTTATTTTTCAGCACACTATGATGGTTTGTAGGATTAAAATTCCATAGTGTGGGGGAGAGGAACCTGTATCGAAGAGGTAAAAATGAAAGAGGTGAACACTGCTAGAATTCTGGTGGTAGGTGCAGTGTGAAACACAGATTGATGGGGGTGTGAATTTATTCACCTGAAACTTATTATTATAAACAAATGAAACACGAATTAAAAAAAGATTCCACGTTGAGTTCCTAGGTTTAAATTTATATAGGCAGACTAGAGAATACAAACAGCTCTTATCTATTGATTGCTCATTATGATACACGTTATCTTATAAGTAGTTTACTTGTGTTACCTTCTTGGATCAGTAGGTTGAAATAACGTATATAAGTTATTCAATGGTAGATGTGGGCACAAAACTCATTATTACTGCTTATCTCTAGATGTCTTTTGCCACAATGACATGTGATAATGTGTTCTTATTTTAAATCTTTATCAGTCAATTTAAGGCCAACTATAGTCACTTTCATACAAATTTGTAAAAGCAACTTTAGGGACTCATTTTTTAGGCCTTTTATGGGAGGTAAATTTTGCCATCCAAGGAAATAAGTTTAATTAGAAATAACTGTTGCTGAACTTACAGGTATTGAGAAGATTTTCTGCTGTTGGCATTGCAATATCTGAAAGTCAGGGGAAAAGAAAATGAAAATATTTATTCATGAACATATTGTGTTTTAATATTAATATAAATTATTTTGGGGGGGCAGCACATTTTATAGGTATAATTGTATCATTCAATCTCAACCATATAATTTCTATGCCAATAGATTAACATAGAGAGCAATAAAATAAAAATAAAAATAAAAATATTCCCGTTCCATTTCTGTTTCTAAAAAGACTCTCAATTTCCCCTTGTAAGTTACTTGAAGAGGCCTGGGTCCTGGAAAGTACTGAAATATATGAAAAGTCGTGATCTTCCACCATTTCTTAAATCAAATCACCAGGTAAGTTAATGTACTCAATACCTTTTGTGTGACACTTTAAATATTCTTAGCCCATCTTTTACTCTAATCATAGTGCAGTGACAGGTTGAATGTAGATTTGAATGCAATCTATAGAGGAGTAAAAATGGTTCCTTTTCTCAAATCAGCACATCAGATTTTTCACTTTCTGCTAGAAGGAACCCATTGTACATTCCCAGGTGGACAGCAGAAAATGTGAGAGGTAGTGCTACTGGAGTCAATGTAAGATGGGAGCTGATGGACAAAAGCTTTCCCCTTTTGTCACAGATAGACACAGCTCTAAAATACAATTCATAAGGTCCCAGGGGCTACAGTTTTCCTAGTGATGACAACTCTTCTAATTTTACTTTTTCTTCTCTTAACCCTCTCATATCCATATTTCTGTATTCAAGTCCCTCATGTACTGCTTTTTC
The DNA here is from genome assembly GCA_004363575.1 of Solenodon paradoxus. Classification (NCBI taxonomy): domain Eukaryota; kingdom Metazoa; phylum Chordata; class Mammalia; order Eulipotyphla; family Solenodontidae; genus Solenodon; species Solenodon paradoxus. The sequence continues at coordinate 745,101 of RJWH01000317.1, forward strand.
AGGAAACAGGCTGACACTCAAATAACATATACCATACATACCATAACAAATAAAACCAATAACTAGCAGAAAGTACTTGAAGTGCTATATTTAGTGCATTTTTGATGTTAAGTGAATTTTGTTATATTGTGAGCCTCTTAAAATTAATACCCTTTGTGTGATAAGTTTCAATGATTTCCAACATTGAATAAGCATACCTTTCCATTTCTCATTTGTTTTGGATAAAAATTTACTTTAGTAACATGGTGGACTTTAGCATTATCTAGTCATTCTTAGACATCTAAGAAATAAATCTCACAGAATGTTATTTATTCCAGACAATTTTGTCACTTTATGGCAGAAATGCTATTTCTTCTTAAGATTTTTCTCTTCAAGCAGCAATTACCAGTTGCTTTATAAATTAAATACTATAAACACCAATGCAGTTTCATTTTTTCTTATGCTCTAGGATTTCCATAAATACAGAAGGGAGTACCCAGTTCTACATGGCAATTACAGTTTCACACTCTTAATCAGGTTGCACAACAGATCAGGGAGACAAAAGAATTCTTTACCAGGAAGTCAACCTGTCTGAACACAAAGGCAGAAACTAGTCAGCAGTCAGGTGGGTTATGAGTAGGTAGGATCCACACCTACTTAAAAAGAAAGGTGGTGCATTTCTATCTAATCCTTCATAGCTACCTTTCAAAGGCTAATTTTTTTTTTTTTTTTTTTGATGTGGTACATTTTGAATTTGATTTTGGGCTTTGTGTGGTTGGTAAATATATAAAAGTATATTAAAATTTTGGGGGAATAATTAAACACTTTTAACTTGACTGGAAAAATGCTAATTCCTATGCCTCAAGACCTAATTATTTAGAAACCCTAAATTATTCACAGAACATCTTTCTTTGAGGTTTTCTTTACTGATGCATGTCCTGCTAAGGGATAGAAATGTTTTTGACCTATAATTTATGTTTAATAGTTTTATTATCCAAGATCTTAATAGAGTGAGTATCACTTGGTTAGGTGGAACATAGGTACAATGAATGGGGAAGTGATTTAAGTCAGCACTCTTTTGAACTGAGTCACTGCTGTGACTGTGTTCCTTCCTTTCAAGTCCCTTGGCTCACACTCAAAGACTGAACTCTTGTGAATTTACCTCTAAATCAAGGACTCATTATTGTAACCTAAGATAATCTGTTTACCATATATATAAATATACCAAATGTAGCATATAAAGGAAGTGACCAAGAAAAAAATCACCAAAAAAACTCCCAACAAAACAATGGTTCTGCCCCTGCTAAGGTGGCTCCATCAAAGGATAATGAGACAAAGCAGTTTTAAAGAACAACTCAGCAAATATGGTCTTCTCTTATGGACCAAGAATCAAAAGGGAATATACATGGCTTTGGCCTCAATTACCTTGGAGTGTAATAAAAGAGCTGTATAACTAAGTATACAACAATATCATGTAATGAATGATGTGACAGATATATGCATAATAAAATTAGATGCCCTAAAAAAAGTCACTTAGCATAAGGGGATATTGGAGAATAGAAGTAGCTGATGACATTCTTTTGGGAAGGAGGCAGGAAATTAATTTTACTGAGGGCAAAATTGACATAATTCACTAAGCGTTGAACATACGATTAGAAAGGTGCTTAAATGCCCTCTCTATGGGCTCTTGGATCTGTAGTATTGCAGGTTCATGACCATTGTTTCATATTTGATGTCTTTCTGGAGTTGGGAAGTAAGAAATGCAGCTTTGGATGCACTGGCAAGAAGGAGGACTTCTTAATAGTCCAATGTCCAATGAATATTGTGTTCCTTAAAAGAAGAAGTCTGAAACATAATAATAATTAAAATGAAGCTGTATGATTCCAAAGTACAAGGAATAATTTTGCAGCAGTGGTAGATATATTTATAATATAAATTTTAAGTAGACCATTGGCGTTAACTCTACTTAGGTGAATTTATTACTTTGCATGGATCCTAGTCCTAAATTAGTTGATTATTTCTCTTTTTTAGATAGTTTTCCTAGGATTCTAGCATTGAAAAATACAGAAGAGTTCAGCAGAATTCATTTTATGGAATGCATTTTATGGGATATTTGAAAATGTTCATGTGCTAGATTTTGGAAAACTTGTAAACTATAAATATATATGGGCTTACTGAGCAAGGTAACTACAATGCACTTATTTTATGCTACAGATATGACTATCTTCTATCATGGAAGTTAATTCATAATAATTCCACATATACAAAATAATGCTACTAAGGAGCACTAATATGACTGGCCTGCATTACAAGGCAAAGGAATAGAGGATGAGCTTGTATTGTGATTGAACAAAATCTGAATACTCATTACAGGTTTTGGTTAGTCACCTGCCTGCCTATTTAACCTAAATTGATACTTGTCTTTTCTTTTTGTTTTTTTTTTAAGGAAAGGTGCAGGCCAGGAATGAAGTCAAACTGGCATAAAAAATAAAGATGTCTCTTCTAGGCAGGAAGTCGAGGCTACCTGCTAGACTTCCTGCTTGGATGAAGCATCTTTATTTTTTATTTTTATTTAGTTTTTCACACTGGTTGTTTTCCCCCTGGCCCTGGGACTCAAACCCAGGTGTATGTGACTTGTTCCTTGTGAGGTGATTGACGCTGCTTTACCAGGGCGCACCCCAATAAATGCCTTTCTTTATATTTCTCATTAGACTGAGAATTATCTCTGTGGTTAGAATAACATATAATTTGTCATTCTTCAGAGTGCCATAGTTTAGTTTTTCACAGTTCATACCTTTATATGCTTCCATTTTGACTCTAAAGACTAAATAAAAAGATTTTATTTGAGTGCCCTGGTGGAGTAGCTGTTAGGTCAATCTCCTCTGAAGGACACAAGCCACATACCCCTGGGTTCGAGTCCTAGGTCCTGTGGGGAAAACAACCAGTGTGAACAACTCAAAAATGAAAATACAATTAAAAAATACTTTGTTCTCCTCTCTTCCTGTTCACCTTCATTCCTGCCTGCACCTTTCCTTAAAAATTTTTTTTTATTGTGATTTAATGAAGTAAGCTTTTGTAAGTAAATTAAACTACATTAATAATGAATTTTATAGGCAGATGGCAGCTTTAAGGTAGACTTGTGCTCCATTAATTTTACTTTTATTCAGATTTCAAGAAATATGAAGAATCAGTGATATCCATTTTTATTTGATACTATATGTGTTCTCCTATGACTTAGTAACTATTGATTTTATGCTTTGGAAGAAGTATAGAAGAATACTGTAAAGAAGAACATTAGACATATCGAGGAGTCTATTTAGACAATGACACTGTTGTGGTGAACAGTGGATAATGTAAGAGATAATGTATCTGTCTTATGCATTTGAAATGTTATATTTGTGTTTCTAGGAGGTCCTTTGAGGACACATGTTGGACAAGACACTGATATTTAAGATCAGCACTTTCAGTTTGGAAAGTTTCTAGCTTGGTTCTCCCAGGTACCTAAAACACATTGTGATGGTCTGTCTGTATTTGATGGTCCAACTTTGGTGTTTCTTTTATGAGTCAGGAAAAAATAGACATGGATCGGCCGACAATGAACTTGGAGTGTAGTGGAAGAGATATATTCCTTTCAGTTCTTGTTCATTTCTTTACACCTATCTTAAGAGGTAGGTTATCCAAGAAATTGTCCTCTTAGATAGTTCTTTAGGTTTTATGTTCGTTGGCAATTTGTTTATTCTAGTTTTTGATGAAAAATAACTATCACCTGGTAATAACCATTCACTTGTTTATTCTGAATAAATTAAATTTTTTGTTGGAAATTGTTTCAAGCTATTTGTTTTTCTTATAGTAAAAACAGATTTCTTCTGGAAATGATTCATATTTGAATAAATTACAGAAAAATATTCAGGCAGTGGTTAAGATAAACAATTACAACAATAGCAGAATTTATAGACTTATCTTATGTAATACTTATGCATAAATCTGTGACAATTACATAACTTTTTGAAATTGCACAAGTAAGATGACATTAAGCAAACCACAAATATTCACTTCTTATTCAGAATGCACAGGATTCTTATGTTTCTTTGGAAATTCTGCATAAGAGTAAAAGTAAAGAATATAACGAATGAAAAACAGGTTTGAAAAATAACTTCTTGAAGTTTTAAATATTTCTCCTGGTTTGAATTGGCAGACTTGACAAAGATGTTTCCTTTTAAAATGGTCATTAATATTTTGAATGCTGTTTCTTGTCCCTTACTGAATTTGTGCTCATATTTTGACCTTAATAAAAGCTCTTTGATTCATATCTTCTCAGAAACAGAAATTGTTTTAAGGGGGAAAAAAAAAAACATTACAAATTGGTCTTTAGTATGGTCCTTTTAACAGCAATAATATGTATTATATTAAGAGGAGCAGGAAAACATATTCATATATTTTAATCAATAATATAAAAGAATTAAAGTGATTTTGCCTAATAACTTTAGTACTTTATGATCCTATGTAAAGTGTTCATGAACTAAACATATTTCAGACTTCTGCAGTACAAGATAAAATGTCATTATATTTTAGTAGGAAACACTCCAAAATGTTAGTTTTTCAGTCTTAAAAAAGATTTTCAAACTTCACCTTCTCAAAGATATTTAAGAAAATCTCACACTTAGACTCACTTATGATCGTTTTCTTTGCTATGACAGTAATTCAGAGATCTAGGACTGCAGAGGGAAGGAGAAAACTCATCATTCCTGAGATCTAGAGTGCTGTTATGGGTTGAATGATGTTGAATTTTTAATTTTTAAAGAAATTACTAGACTCTTTTGAGAATGGATGTATCAATTTATACTCCCACAAGCATTATATGAGTGATTCAGCTTTTCCAGCTATTGCCAGAAATTGGTTTTGTCATTTTTATTTTTTAAAAAATGAAATGTTCTCATAAATGTTAAGGCATATCTCATTACAGTTTAGTGTTGCATTTCTCTAATTGCTAATACTATGAAAAACCTGTTTATGATTATTTGCCAACTATATATTCTTTTTGATCAAATATATCTTCATATACTTTTCCCATTTTCTAATTGAATTGCTTGTTATTGTTGTTTTTCATTGAGTTATGAGAGTTCTTCATATATTCTTGTCCTTTGGATATGTGGTGTGCAAATATTTATTCTTCAGTGCAGCCTGCCTTTTCATTCTCTTAACAGGGTAATTCTTCACAGCACAAAAAGTTTAGCTTTAATAGTCTAATTGGGACTTCATCAAAATTAAAGTTGACTGAGAATTCAGTCAGGGAGTATTAAGGATCTTACCACAGAAGTTAAAGACTCCTCCAGGTGTAGCAGATCTAAACTGGCAATATGAATTTAAAACTCCACTAAATAAAGTCTATCAGTCTGATCTACTAATGGTCTGTCTTTTTGGTTTGGAGTCCCAGAAAATTTTCCTGTGTCTAGAACTGAGACACTACTGATATATTTATCAAGTAGCCCTGGCAATTGACATAATTGGCCTGCTAGATGAAGTGTCTTAGTATTAGTAATTTAAAATGATTACCTGACTACTAAAATTACTATTATAAAATTATAATGGGTTTTTCTTTAAAGATATTAGAACAGAAAAATTAGTTTGGTAAATCATTCTCAGTTCATGTGGAAAAATGTCAGTTGTGGCTACTGATATTTGTTCTTTCAATGCAAAGACTATTATTAGTCTTCAAATTCTCTTAAAGTACATGGACAGTGTCTAAATGCATAGTTGTATTAATCAATAACATATTGAACACTAACCTCTAGGTTGCATTTGAAAAATACTTAAATATTCTTCTAAGTAAACTTCTGGATTTATTGAAAGACATTTTTAAATACAATAGGAATAGTGTTCCATAACTCTCAAAAGACTTGGTAACATTTTCTCTGGAATAAAGTCAACAGGAGACAAGGATGTCTGGGGAGCCCAAAGATACAGCAAATAAATCAATGCATTAAATCTTATATAATTAAATACAAAGGTCTCACATTCTTTCATTCAAAAGCCATTTGTTTTTCTAATTTATATATAAATTAATGTGAAATATTTTTAAAAATGAATAAAAAAAGTAAAAGAAAGATCATAGGAAAAAACACAGAGAAAATAGAAATTACAGAACTCTGCTTGACATTTAAATATTAGAGAGAAATAAAATATAAAGAACAAATATGAGAGCTCAAAAACCATAATATTGAAGTCATTTTGTGATGGCACCAATATCTTTATGTTGCCCTAGATGTCTTGAAGGCACTACCATATCCACTGTGTATTAATAGATGTCCCCAGTGACTTCAGAAAACTAGATGGCAAGTTTGAGAGGGATTTTTCTTTTGTGAGAATGTAATTTTGAGGAAACTTTTATTAAAAAGGAAAAATATGAACTGTTAAGAAAATTTGCCTTTTTAGAAGCAAATGTCTAAGGAATTGTCAGTGCAAAGATCTTATACTACTTGGAATATTTTAGGAAACATTTTGCTGATAAAATAGTTTATAGAACTGGATTAGTTCTTGGTTAAGAAGGGACACTGGGTAATATATGCTTTTAAAAATGTCTTTTAGCATTCATCAGTGATTGGGTCATTCTGTTGGTAAAGTATGGCACAAATGAAGTTGTGCATTGTCTTAAATCGAATCACATGAAAAAGGTGTGCACCACTGACATAACACATGTAGTGTTAGCTAGGTAGGCCAGAGCTTTATTCCTGTAAAACTCTTGGTAGTAGGTCAGGAATGTCATCTTCATATATGAAGATCTAAGTTGTTATTATTCTTTCCATTACTTCTATATAACTTAAATGTTCCCTTTAATCAGTTATAACTTAGTGCACATATTTAAAATATTTTCATATTTATTTAATTCATTTGGTTAAGTCTACCAGTATATGTAAGGCATTTTTGTGTAGAAAATGGACATTATTTTTTTAAACAAATTATAGTCATAAACTTATATGTATACCCATTAAAGTTATGAGCATTCAATTTCATAAAGCATTCCATTTAAAACCCTCACTTTAGCTTATGAAGCATTACTTTGCTTTTACAAGACTGTTTTGGATTTTCCCTTCCAGACCTTCCAAGAGAGAAACTGGCTTCTGCTCTTCCTCCCTCCCTCTCTCTTTTCTTCCTTTCATGTTAAAGTTTACATCAAATAAACATTAAATATCATATGTATGTTCTAGTTTAATAGTTAAGCTAAAACATAATGAGATCTTGTAAACAGTCATATCATAAAAATTTAATAGAGGAAAGTTGATTGTGTTAACTAATTTTAAGTATCGATTTATCTCTATTTTAAAGGAATGATGCTGTTTGAATATAAGTGAATATAAGTTTTAGGGTCTGGCAATGAAAAAACCCTTTCTCCATTGAAGTCAATGATAATAGGTAAAGAATTTACCTTATGAGAAGTTTTAAAGAAAATAGGTCTTTTATGGTTAGGGGAAAAACTATACTCTCAATGTTTTTTCTAGGTTTTTATGGAAAAACATTTATCTCTCTCTCTCTCTTTCTCTCTCTCTAAAAATACAATCTATAAGACCTGACTTTTTTAGCCTCTTGGAAGGAGTAGCATTGTCATTTTTCATGAAATTCACGAGTGAGTAAAACATAAAATTACACATTAGGTTCATGAACTTTAATAAAAAACACCTTTTGCATCCTAAATCTGGAGGGTATCAATGTTGTCTAGTAGCATATATATTGCCACTGTTTCCATTAGACCTCTTCAGTTAAGGTTCTGGAAGAGAAGCTAAAGCCCTAAAGTAATTGTTTCATGAAATGAATAAACTTCTCTTTTATGCATCTGGAATAGTATTAAGTATGCATGATCTTTGGAAGAACTAAAAACATTGTCACTCATACCATTTCTTTAAGGGCTTCCTTTGTGGTACTTCTGTCAGTGAAGGTTATAGAATATACATATATATATATTCTTACCCTGGTTGCTAGTTGCAGTTTTGATATTATGAAACTCATTAACTCACACAACAACTGTTTAGTGCTGCATGCCAGGTCCTGTGTTATGTTTTTAAGATACATTGTCGAGCAAAAATAAACACGGGCCCTGTTCTCATGGAGACTATCTGATGGAGGAGATAGAATTAGTAATCAAGTAAACACCATAGTGAATATATAATTAATAACCAAGAAAGTGTTCTGAAGGATAGGAATGGGCTTCCCTGAGAGATTTGTCGAGGGAATCTGACATTGAATAGGATTGTTGGCCAAAAGCAGTGACAAAGATACAGAGGCCAATGGACAAGCAACAAGGATTTCGACATGTTGTTGACTGGAACGATTTCCATCATTCTCATTTATTAACTTGCAGTCACTGATTTTACCAACAGATGACATCTTTAGGTTTAACCTACTGCACAGTATTTACAATGCACAAATTTAAATTTTATTTATGAAATAATGATACCATTTATGCTTTTCATCTCATATTTCATAACCTAATGTAAGCTTTAGTTCAAGCTGGCTTTTTGATTGAGAGGGACAATATTCTCTTTCTCTTTGAATTTCCCATAATGTCTAGCAAAGCATTTGAAAATATATTTCATAATTGTTTTTAAAAGTAGATATGTTTTTAACTCCTCTCAACAATTCTTTATTTTAGATATGGATTTAGATTCCTTCTTTTTTGATGTTAAAACTGAGGACAGTTTAAAAGATTTGAACTGAAAAATTGACAGCAGTTTCGAAAAATGAAAATTGGTCTCTATTTCATTAGGAACTTAAATCTGCTCCTTGTGTCAGTTTTTAGTGCAGTTTTCAGTTCTAAGCTGATTCATAAAATAGCATAGAGAATGTATGTTGAATTTAGAATCAAAAAACATGAGTTCAAGTTTTGGGTTTTCTCATTACATAATTTATGATATAGGCCAAATTACTTTATATCATTGAATCTTCCTTATTTGTAAATAAGGCAAGCAGATCAACGATCATTAAGGTCTTTTCTAACTCTAAAGTCCACTAAATGTCCACAATGAATGATGTACTTTCACTTATTTGGTCTGGATCAGAAACAAGTAACTCATTTTCACTCTTCCTGATTTTGCTACTGATATGGAGTAAATAAAATGCATAACAGTTACAGAGAATACAAATTTTAGGGAAATTCAATAGGATCTTTATTCTTAGTTATGATAATCCTTGGAATATTAAAAAAATTATCTAGCAGTAATATTTATAGATACACATGACAGCATCATGGAGTATTTGCATAGAAAATGAAAATAAATTTAACATTAGCATAAACAAAAATAATTAGTATGGTTGAACTCTATCTAAATTTCCTGGGCCATGGTCAGTATTCAGTCAGTATTTATTTAATAAATTAATCCAATAAGAGAAGATTTTACAATTTTCACCAGTAATGATTTCGTATTATAAACAAAAAATTAAGTAAAGCAATTTATTGGGGTAGATATAATTATTAAGTGCTGAAATATTAATGGATTCTTTAATTGATTAACTTTTTGTCTATGTATTAGAGCAATAATTTTTTACTCTTGATTCAACTACCACTGATTTACTTCATCTCTGAGGCTTGAAAAACTCCTTAAAAGGCCTGTTGTCCTGCTCTGAATCTCTCTATAAAATCAGACAGGTATATTTCTTAAGATTCATTTGCCAATACAGTGAATAACCAGTATGTAATTATAGAAGAATTACTGATGGCTGGGAAATTGCTTCTTTGCAGAAGAAATACTATGAAGGATACAAATCAAAATTCTGTTTTTAAAGATAAAGAAGTTAAGATTCTGTGAGATAGACTTATTTTTGTTGAGGGTTTATGGATTTCATGTGTGAAATTGCCCCTATTGTACTAGTGCTTTGGGGAGTGTGGAGGTCATTTTCCCTAAGCAACGCCTTCACTTCCTTCTTCCACCTTCCTCACTTCCTCACTTCCTTCCTTCCTGCACTTGAGTTACAATACTACAATCCTTAGGACATATATTTTGAGCTATTTTTTTCCTCTGGACAAAAACTCAACAATTATTATTAATACTCTGTCTCTGTTCTGTTTTTTAAGTGCTTATTTGAAATCCTCACAACAACCTTATGACATGTTTAGTTTATTATTGTTGGTCCCACGATAAGATTGTTTGCCTAAGGTACCAATTATTAGATTGTCAGATTTAAGTAATTTTCCAAAGCCACACAGATAATATGTAGAAGGTTTGGAATTCAAATCTCACAGCAGGACCATGATCTTATCCATTATGTTACATCTTATCATTCTAGATTTAGTAATATAGGAACATTGGTGTTGTATTCAGCTATTCACTACAACTAACAGCACTAGTCAATGATGTCTAAGTCACAGCTATAGGAAGTAGTGAATTTTCCCTCTATGTTAAGTAGTTTGTATGAAAGCAAAATCCATAACCTTGAAATGTTTAGGTGTAGGTGCTAAGGAACACCACTAACCAGACAGCATATGCTCAATAAGATGGTGTGACAGTAACCTTTACTACCTAAATACAATCTTCATAGATTTCTAAGTCAGAGATCCATTTATGTGGTGCCCAATGCATATTCACAATTTTTCTCAGCGAGAGACATTTCGCTTGTGAACTCTATGTTAACTCATTTCATAGCTGTTTTGGATGATTGACCTGGTTGACCGGTTTGATGCTGCACCTGTGACCCTCCAATCAGTTTCATGAGGTATCTACTTTCAGATGAAAGGGAAAGGGCAAGGGAGTTACTAGCAATAGTATTGGCTAAGACAATGACAAACCACTGTCTTTAGTGTTGTTACTCTTCATTAAAATTTTTTTCACTTTACTTTTATTTAGTTGTTCACACTGGTTGTTCATACTGGTTCAGGTCTTGAACCCAGGACCTGGGACATTTGTGGAATTGCTCTCAAGGTGTGTGAGAACACGAGGCCAACAGGGCATGTCCTCATCATTAAATTTTGATCAACACTAATAAACAAAACTACTGAAAAAAATCTGGAAAAGAGCCCCAAAGTCTGTTTCACTGAGATCCTATATAATGTTCTTTAAGTTAATAGTGGAAATATAAGGCTGTTTGTTACATATGAGTACATGTTTTTAGCAAATCTTTTCCAAAACTATAATTTTGTTGTCAAATGATAAATTGGAGAGCTGCTTTCTTAGTGTTCTTTCAAGGTCATTGCACATTGGATAAACGTGTGAGAAGGAAGCTTCTAAAAGAAAAGATCTAATAACTGGAAGGGAGACACATTTCAGTTACATGATGGCTTCTTATCCAGGTGAAGCATGGTCAGATTTTGCTTGTTGATCCTTTTAATGTTCCATGCAAATGAACACTTGGACTAGTTTCTACCTCCCCTCCTTGCTCCTAACCCTGCACATTTAATTCTTTTAGTCCTTTCTGTAAGGTTAGACTTTCTGCCCTTGATTAGTTTGCTGTAGCAGAGAACTGATAGCCTAGCTTAAGCGTGCCAGGCATTGACTCTCCTTTTATTAAGATCAAAGAGACACTCATTAATCTGGGAAAAGAGTGACAGTTGCCCCTATATTTTATAGGCTGCTTTTCACAATATATTAAGCAATTAAAATTGAGAACTAGACTGTATGTAAGAAGGACACAAAGTTCATTCAAACCCTATCAAGAAGCGAATATAGTATTTAAAATGTTGCAACCTAATTCTGGAATTTAGAAGTTTAGATTATTGAGACATTCAGAAGAATTGAGGGAAAAACCGTGGCCCACAGAATTAAACCATAAGGGTTTACTAGTTTACATAAAGTCAACAAAGAAAGATATTAAAGAAATTAGAGCACAACTAAATAAAATAGAAAACGAGACAATTCAAAAGACCATTCAATAAAACTAAGATTTGGTTCTTTGAAAAAAATAAACAAAAACAATAGACCTTTTGTCAGACTCATGAAGAAAAAAAAGAAAGAAAATCCTAGAAAAAGAATCAAAATTGAAAGAGGGAAGATTGCAACAGACATCCCAGAAACACAAAAGGATCCCAAGACATTATTAAAAACATTTCTATGCTAACAAATGCACCAATCTTGAAGAAATGGAAGGATTTCCAGCTTCCTGAAACCATCCAAAATTGATCTTGGAAAACACAGGTAACTTGAACTGACTAATCCAAGTACAGAAATTGAAGCAATAATTAAAAGCATCCCCCCAAACAAAATCCCAGAATAGGGTGGCTTCACTAGTGAGTTTCAGCAGACATTCAAAGAAGACTAATATTCATTCTCTTTAAATTCTTCCACAGAATTGAAGAATGAAATACAGTCTATGAGGCAAACATTACACTGATTCCAAAATCAGGCAAGGAGAGCATCAAAGAAAGGAAATCACAGACTAAAATCACTGATGAATATAGATAAAAATATCCTCAACAAAATTTTGGCAGACTGAATTCAACAATACATGAAAAACTATATACCACAATCAAGTGAGACTTCTTCCAGGGTTTCAAGGATGGTTCAACATACACAAATCAATCAGGGTAATACAATGCATCAACAAAGGGAAAAACAAAAATCATATGACAATACAAATAGATGCAGAGAAAGCATTCACTAAGATTTAGCATCCATTCATGATAAAAGCACACTATAATGCTACAGTAGGCACATTACTCAATATATGAAAGTCTATATAAGATAAACCCACAGCTAATATACTCAATGACAAAAAATTGAAAGTCATTCCCCAAACATCGGGGATAAGATAAATATGCTCACTCTCACCACTAACTATTCAACATAATTCTGGAAGTCCTAGCTAGAGCAATAAGGTAAGAAAAGAACAATAAAATAATCCAAACTGAAAATGAAGAAATAAAATTAACATTATTTGTATATGATAGTGATGCAAAAGAAAACCCAAGACTCCACAAAAAATCTGTTAGAAACAGTAGATGAATAAAGCAAAATAGTAGGATATAAAATCGATACATGCATTAGTAATATTTCTATTTGCAAACAATTAAATACAGGAAAGAGAAATTAAGAAATTCCATTAAAAATAACACTGAAAATATACAATACCTGGGAACAAGATTGCCAAGTTTTAAAAGACATATATGTTGAAATTTAAAGACACTGATAAAAGAAATAGAAGACACAAAGTTTTGTCCTCATGGATTGGAAGAATTAGCATAATTAAAATGGCCAGCTTTCCCAAAGCAATATGCAGATGTAACGCAATGCCTATCAAAATTCCAGGGATATTTTTCAAGGAAATTGAACAAATGATACTAAAGTTTATATGAACCAACAAAAGATCTCAAGTAATCAATACTATCCTTAGAAAAGACAAAGAAAAATGAAAAATTACCTTTCCCAACTTCAAACTATACTAGAGAATGACTATTTTAAAAATAATATGTTATTGGAACAAAAACAGACAGACAAACCAGTAGAATAATATTGAGATCCCAGAAATAAAATCACACTTATATGGGCAGTCTACCTATGATAAAGCAGTCAGGCACATGCAATGGAAGAAGGAAATTCCATTCAGCAAATGGTGCTGGAAAGATTAGACAGCTACCTGCAAAAAAATGAAGCTAGATTATTAGTGCTGTAAACAAAAACTAACTCAAAATACATCAAAGACCTTGATTTAAGACCCGAAACCATGAAATGCAAAAAGGAAAATGTGGGAAAAATGCTGAAATCAACTTGCAAGATGTGTTTAGGGAAGTAGCCCATACAGCAAAGGGAACTAAGGCAAAACTAAACACTTGGGACTACAGAAAACTAAAAAGTTTCTGCACTATGAAAGAAAATACCACTGAAAAGCAACTCTCTGATGAAAGAAGATATTTGCATAGCTTATGTCAGATAAGAGCTTAATCTCAAAAATATATATGGAGCTCATACACTTTAAGACTAACAAAGCAAACAGCTCACTCAAAAAATGTGCGGAAGAGCTTAATAGACACTTTTCTAGAGAAGACACACATATGGTCCACAGACAAGAAAAGATGTTCTACATCATCATCAGAGAATGCAAATAAAATCACAATGAGCTATCATAAGAATGGCCTAACTATAACAAAAGATTATTAAAAAGCCAGTGTTGGAGAGGATGTGGGGTGAAAGGAGTCCTCTTACATTGTGGAAATTAGTGAAACCTCTTTCACAAAAAACAAAACAAAACAGATTCCTCAAAAAAATAAATCTACCACTTAATATAGCAATTCTACTTCTAAGCATATACCTAGAGAACACAAAAACTCAGAAAAATTATATGCACCCTATATTCATAGCAGCACAGTCCTCCCTCATCAACAGATAACTGGACAAAGAAGCTGTAGTATATGAACTTAATGGAATTTTATGCATCTGTTAAAAAAGATGAAATTGTGCCTTTTGCAACCTGAATGGAACTGGAGGTGATAAAGCAAAGCAAAATCAACCAGAAACACAAAGAATCACAGGATGGTTTCATGTATATTTGGAATATAAAGGAAGAGACAAAATCTCAACAAAAATTCACAGAGCAAATGGCTGTGGCTGACTGGGATGGCGTGGAGGTTCTTTATTTTTCCAGTTCTATCATCACATAAGATTTGAGTCCAAAAATACAAAGATTATCGATCAAGAAACTGACCAATATTCACCTGATTACTTAACAGTGATTAAAAGCAATCATTATATATGAAATGATATTTGGAGTGTTGATTTATATAGGAAATACCATATTCAAATTTAAAAATATAATCATTCTATACAATACATGAAAAAAAGACTTACCTGACATTTTAAATGAATCAGAATCTATACATAAGGACTCAGTTTCACACTTTAGCTTCTGTTGTAAAATGGTTTTTATCTTTTCTCGAAATTTTTCTGCATTATTTTTATAATAGGATATAAGCTTCAGCACAGCATGTATAATCACTTTGCCTTTGGATTTACTGCAAAACACAAACAAACCATTATTTTTTAGTGAACCATTATCACTTCTGGTGGAGCCAGTCTATCTCGTGTTAAATGGAGCTCCCTGTAGCTGTTCCAGTTCCTGTGAAGGAAGTGGGAAAAGCGCTTTATAGACAGGGTAAACAGTAAAGGGAATGTGCCTTAGATTCAGGGGAACAGAGTTTGTATTCTAGAGTCACCATTTCTTCTTGCCTGTGGAAAACTGCTGGCATTCTCTGCACTTAAATTTCTTCTCTATAATGGGGATGATACTATTATTTACTGGATTATTATAAGACGACTATGGAAGTATTTTGAAAGATCTCAGAGTGATGTACAAAAATTAATTATTAATATAAATGCAACTTTTACAACAATCCAGAGCTCTACTGAACTCAAAAAGATCCTGAAATCTTCCCAAACATTCATAAACTCATGAACAAGAAGAGAGACAACAGAGGTGCCCTGGTGGAGCAATGGTTAGGTCAATAGCTTCCAAAGGAACAAGCCTCTGGGTTTAAGTTCCAGGGCCAGGGCATAAGCAATCAGTGTGAACAACTAAATGAATATAAAGATTCTTCTTCCTCTCTTCCCACTTACCTGCCTACTCACTTTCATTACTGCCTGCAACTTTCCTATAAAAAAATAGAGACCATGACCAAGATACAAGATTTTTTGAGTGATCATGAGCCTTAATATTTCAATTATTTTTTCCAGGATAATCCTAAATAAATGGATTAGCATTTTGTATATCAGCCATTATTGTTCTATGTTTTAAGAAGTACATACACCAGGTGTTCCCTCTTTGAGTCCTATTATTAGGTGTGTCACCAAGTAAGAAGAGCAAGTGAGACAGGAGACAAAAGAAAACAAAAAATTGAAAGTTGTCACTTGCCAGCCAAGCATGAAAAATAGAACATTTTGCAGTCTGAAGCAAGACCAGATATTGTTCAACCCCTCCAGTTTACCTGTCAAGGACTCCACTTCCACCCCTCCATGCTTGCCTAAAATTCTAGTCCATTCTCATAAGACATCCCAACTCCCTACCCCGCTATAAACAGCACACCAGGTGGTCTTATCAGGATTCTACCCCTACACCTGCCATGCTTGCCAGACTTCCCCTTAAAAAAATCTTTTCCTGAGCACAGGAGGGGGTTGCTCCTTCTGCCTCTTCTCTTAAAGGAGCTTTCCTGGCCTGCACTTGGGACAGTGGAGTCTTGCTTAGAGTCCATCTGGCTCCCTTGTCTCTGCCTCTTACTGTCTAACCGGCTTACATCTTGGTGCTGAATACTGGGGACCTGGAGTAAAACCTCAGCTGGGTAGGCATTCCCTGGTCTCTGACAAACTTAATCTTGTCCAGGCAGAGACAGTGAGCGAGATTCCTTCTCAGACTGCTTTTCCCGATTGTCCCTCATTGCA
Source organism: Solenodon paradoxus (assembly GCA_004363575.1). Lineage (NCBI taxonomy): Eukaryota > Metazoa > Chordata > Mammalia > Eulipotyphla > Solenodontidae > Solenodon > Solenodon paradoxus. The sequence goes on from RJWH01000317.1 coordinate 761,426, forward strand.
TGCACATACCAGCTGACTGGTGAGTCTTTTGGGTTCCTCTCTCCTCCTTGCTCTCGCTCTCTATTGGTCACTTTGCTGTTGACCCCCTGCAGGAGTTCCACGCAGAAAAATCTGACTAGTTAGTCAAAGCTGGCCTACTCAGGAAATTCTGGGAATTTCCTCCTTATACGCCTGACTTATCCTGGGGACACCCGGGATGACTCAGAGTGTCTCTTACTGGCAATGTCTGAATCTTTATCCAGGGATGCCTTGATAACTGCTCAGCAACCAGGGAAGCAGACCCTTGGACTCCTCTTCTTACTTGTTCTCATTCTTTCTGTCTCTGTGGTTTGGACAATCGCTCACACTGACAGGTTCGATTTTAATATCCTCACTGATTTAGACACTTACATGAGATGATGAGGAAAATGGTCCAAGGACCCCTATGTGCAAGCCTCCCTCTTATGACCTCCCTTCCCCCTCTGCACCTGTCCCAGCTGCAGCCAACTCATTTAACCTTGTTCTGCACTGTCCCAGCTCAAGTGACCCCCTCCCTTTGAATTTTGCCTTGATCTGTCCTCTATTACAGTCTCATCTGCAGCTGACTCTTCTGATCATCCCCATCTCCCTCACCAATCCTGCTCAGACTTCCCCAGACCTGCTTCCCCTTCCCTTATTCCACATCTTCCCTGCGCCAAATCCGCTCCAGGACCAGAGCCCCTCTTCTCTCTGTCTCCACTGATCCCTCTTCCTCCACACCCTCCTCCACCAGTTTATAACCCCCTCAGTGAAGTCTCAGGCCATGACGGTGTCCTGAGCTTTCATGTCCCATTCACCCTCTCTGACACCACCCATGCAGAGAGGGAGTGCATGCTGACCAAATGCATGCAGACAACCCCACTGACTTTGCTTTAAGGTCTGTTGCCATCCCAGAGTCTCCCTCTCCATGGAGTTATCAGCTAGGTTCCTCAGACCTTCCCAAATCCCCCACTATCTCATCTGCCTCTTTGCAGACACAGGGAGAGCCAGTTACAAGGACGTCAATCACGATAAAATTCAGGAATTTTCCCAACACCTGGATGAAAATCCTGCTGCCTTCCTGACACGTCTCACAGATGGGGTACATAAGTATACAAACACCCCTTAAGGCTGCCTTTTCCCCACACTCACTTCATCAGTCAGTCTGCCGCTGATATCTGTCACAAACTCCAGAAATTAGAAAGAGGCCCAGAGACACTCCAATCTGAACTCATCCAACTCGCTTTCCAGGTTTTCAGCAACAGACAAGAGGAACAGAATCAAGGGGAGGCCATAAAGGAATAAATCTCCGGCAGGACAGGAAGGAGGCCCAAGAGCAAGACAGGCAGGTGAGAGAAGATCCCCTTTATCTTCTCCTCACTGAAGCCCTATGTCAGAGCAGCAGAAGGGAGCTTTGACCCCAAAGGGGTCAGCCAGTAAATCACTATCCGGCCTGTGCTTTCACTGTAACAAATCTGGACACTGGGCTCGACAATGCCCTAACTCCAGGCCTGTCCAGGGCCTTGTCCACTCTGCAGGCAGACAGATCCCTGGAAAACGTATTGCCCTCTGAGCACCCCTCAGAGCCAAACCCAGTGAGACCCCTGGTCTCTCCATACCAGACCTCTTGGGGCTGTCCTGGGAATGATGAGGCCAGGGTTCAGGCTCCCGGCAGTTCCGATCTCAGTAGCTGAACCACGATTAACCTAATGATGGCAGGGTGCCTAGTCTCCTTCCTCACAGATATGGGAGCAACTCATTCAGTTCTGTCCAAGTATTGGGGACCTTTAAAGACCTCTCCTTTCTTAGTTGTTGGCATCAATGAAAAGCAGTCCCAATCACTCTGTACCCTTCCTCTTAATTGCCTCTTATGAGACCAGGCTTCTACACAAGACTTTACTTACTCTTTCCTAGTAATTCCAACCTGCCCCACTCCCCTGCTGGGAAGAGAAATTCTATTAAAAATAGGAGCTTCCCTCCTCCTTCCCATAACCCCAAAACAAACCTTAATCCTAGCCCTAGTGACATAATCTGATCCGCTGCATCCTTGTCTCCAAAAAAAAAAAGGGCTTAACTCTGTCTACCCTAGGTCTCTTATCTAGGGCTCACTCTATTCCAAGGAAAAACACAATCCTCTCCTCCAGAGGAACACTCCTCTCCAGCCTTATATTGTCCCCACCACAAAAAAGGAATTTCTCTCCTTTCTGAGGTTAGCCAATTTCTTCTGGTGCTGGATTCCTAACTTTGCTCTCCTAACAAAGCTCCTATACCAAGCTACTGGCAGGACAAGACATTGATTCACCCCTATCCAGTGTCCTCTCAATACAACATTCCTTCCAAGAGGAAAAAACTGCTCTCCTCCAAGCACCAGCCTTAGAACTTCTGTCCCAGGACCAACTTTTTCAACTGTACATGGACTCCTGGATGGCTTCACACTTGGATTCTTATCCCCAAAAAGGGATCCCTCATCTAATGCCATAACCTACCTGTCCAAATCTCTTGATTCCCACTTTAGAGGGTAGCCTCACTACCTCCACATTTTAGCCACTGCAGCCCTCTTAGGGCAGGAAGCCTTATGCCTTATCCCTTATGCTCAGTGCAAATCTTCTCCTCACACTCCCTCCAGTCTCTCACTTCTCATCAAACCATTTTGAATGCCTCTCCCTCCAGAATGCAACAACTACATGCTCACCTTCTCCACAACCTGCAGATCTCTCTCCATCCTCTACCACTTCTCTCAACCCCACAACATCCTGCTCCTGCCACCCTCAGATGCCGCTCTCTCTCCTCACAATTGCCTTGAATTCCTTGAACTCTTCACCAACCCCCATCCCCAACATACAAGTCTCACCCCTACCTGGAGAAAGTACCTCCCATATGCAAGCTCCATGGGTTACTGTGCCCCTCAAATGGCACCCTCAATCCCTCCATTTGGTGCTATTTAGATAATTTTTGCCACTGCAGTGGAAATTGGTTGGGAAACTCCTTCAAGCTTGTTTTTATCTCTGGTCTAAGCCTAAAGCTTTCTACTTTCTTAGACTGCCTCTTTCCTATCTCTCTTTCATTCTTTGAATTCAGAGCCTATTAACCCCACAGACCTGGTTTTTCCACCCCATTGTTCTTCCCAATAATCCCCAACTCCCTCTTCAACCTTTGATTCTGACCCACCCTTCTCTGACCTTACTCAAGGGTGCAGGCTGCAAAAGCACCACCTGACTTAAAACTGAATTCGGCTAGCTCTGCTCCCTTAGGGCACCTATTCTTCCCTTAGCCTGGGTAGCCAGAGCAAGGGCTGGTCTGCACTGTCTGTCTTCATGTTTCCTTTTCTTCACTGATCTCTTTCTTTTAGGCACTTTCCCCTCAGGCCCAACTACTTTCAGGAAGTTTGAATATGTGATCGGTGTTTATAATCTTTCCTATAATCTCTTTTTTATCCTGTACCACTGAAAATTACAAAAATTGGGAAATGGCCCACAGATCCCCGAAAAAAATCTTCTTAAGGCAGCATTTCAGGTCTTTAATAATAGAGATAAGAAGCCTCAGTAGCAACAGCAAAAAGATCCTGCTAAGGCAGAAGTCCAATAACTGGACTTTCAGTTCCTGGCCATTATCTCCTGGGGGGCTCAGCAGAGACCTTACTGCTGACACCCAGCTGGGCTCAGGGTCTCAATGGCACAGGCCCATGTTTCTGGGCCCAGGCTTCAAATACAAGTGGGAAGGCCTCTGGGCCTCCTCCATGCCTCAACCCTCAAGTCCCCTTGAGGCCCTGACCTTCATGTGCAGACAGAGGAGGTATTACAAGCCGAAATGCCCCAGGCGCCCAAGGTAAGCAGGCATTCCCACCTGGCCCTTCATTGCCAGTGATGGCTCCAGGGGCTCACAAACTGCTGGGAGCGCTGATGGAAGGCTGAAGGTGGTACTCATACCCCACCCAGTAGATGGCCACTGCAAACCCCTTAACCATGATTGAGCCCCAGGTGCCTGGTGATAGCAGATAAGCCCATCTTCCTTTAACTGCTACAAAAGCCACATTCTTGATTCTGACTTATTCTGGCCCTGCTGGAGACTCCTCAGTCTCTATTATGGGGGTAAATGGCACTCCTTCATTCCCTAAAGCCACCCCTCCTATGTTGTTGGAAAGTCTACTCTCTTTTCCTCCTCTCTCAAGGAGCTACAGCCTGAAAACAACCTCCAAGTCTTCTCACTGGCATTGAGGCTAGAGTGCTTCTCTAAATCCACTCCCCTCTCTTTTCTCCAAGCTAGGTTTTTTCCTAAAGGGCAGACTATAATTTATCCTCATTTATTCTCTTCTCTTCTGAAAACTTATATAAACTAACCCCATTCGCAACCCATTTATTCCACCTCTTTATCATAAAGTTTTTTTTCTCTCTCTCTGACTCTAACTTCTGGTGGCATCTCTCCACCTATCCTACCCATTGTAAAAACCCACAGGTTGACCCTAGTCTGTTTGCTGCTTTTAAATCTTGAAGTTAGACAACAGCTAAGTCCTACAAGCAGCTAAAGGAGGGAAACAGATCTCTCTTTCTCTCTGGAATAGAAGCCTTCTCAGCTATGCAAACTAGATAAGCTTCAGCTAGGTGCTTGGGAAAAAAAATGAAAGTGAATGAATGTGTTTCTAAATCAAAGGATATAGACTGGGTTTTTATTTTAGTAAGAAAGTATTGTGGCAATTTTGTCTTTAGCAAAGTAAATGAATCAGTAATGAATTAAAGGCAAAATGAGTGAACTTGGCATGTAATAGGAAGGTTTATGCAAGTGAAAATGTTTGTGGAAGAAGTATTTAAAGACATATCTTAGTGTGGTTACAGCAATTAAGAGTGGAATATGTTTCTTTGGAAAATCAAGGTTTAAAGGTTAAATATTCTATGTGAAATTTTAATAATTGATGTTTGTGTTGTAGGGTTATAAAAAATTCCTAAAAGTTCTAATATGTTTAGTTACTATTCTATTTACTATTTTAAAACATTGTATACTGCAAAATCAAACATTGTCAATTGTGCTATAACCAAATCTTTAACTACGGTTATTTGATCCTTAATATTTAAAGAAAGTATTTTGCTGATATTTTCATGTTCAAAAATTTGTGAAAAAAAACAGGTTTTCATGCTTTACCAAATTAAGAAAGTTTTTTTTTTTTTTTTTTCTCTTTGGTAAGCTGTACTGGTTGTGGACTACGAATGATCCAGGAGGCAGAGCCATACCCCTCCTTCCAAATTTACTGCTCTCAGGAATCCATTGCTCTACCCAAACTATCCTCTGTACTCTTGATAGTCTCATCCTCTCTTCCTATTAAATTTAAAGAGTAATAATAACCTGGGTTTCTCTATAGTTTCTCCTTATAGGGATAGCTTTGCTTTCCTACCAATCTTATTGCTACTTAAGTCCTTAATGCCTCTTAAAGTCCTTAACAGAAAGAATAGGAAGGGATAGGGGACCTCAGGCCAGGAAAAAACAGGCTCGAAATTTCTAAATTGCTGCCTTTGTCAGCCTGTCCAGCCAGCTTACCTAGGCATCAACTAAGAAGACTGACATCACTGAATGGACCTTAGCAAAAAACCCCTGCTACCATTGTGGCAAAACAGCCACTTGAGCAAAAACGTACCCTCAAACCAGGAAACCACATGGGCCATGCCACAGTGCAAAAGGAAGGACATAAGAAGAGACTGTTCCTGTCTCCAGAGTGAGAGGAGACCACCTTTTCATAGTCTAACCCATGCATCGATGGACAAACATCAAATGATGGGCCCTAAGGAGCAATTTGACTCCCAAATCTTCATCCCAAAGGTTCAGCTTCAAGTAACTCTGATGTTGGAGGTAAAAATTTAATTTTCTCATTTATGAAAGAGCTATTTTGTCCTCATTCAGCACTCTAATCCCCAATTTATTCTTCACATCAGGTTATGAACATAAATAAAAGGTATTCCACATAGTTTACTCTGGTAATCTTTTTTTGTTCTCTGTATTTTCTTAACATGAGTAATGCCAGGAGAAATAACTCTAAAAGTCATACCTTGCTTTGTGAATTGCCTTAAGTTTAATGGTAATTTAAAATGATCTCTAGCTCATCTTTTGAACTGTCCACTATTCTACAGAAGGAAAAATTAAATTGGTTTCTTCTAAGAGCCTTCTTTCACCCTGTAAAAATTTTCAGCCCACTATTGGCCTTGTCCAAAAAAATTTAGCCATGGTCATTAAAAGTGTTTGCCTACTGCAGTAAAATGAGGACATTGTAAACTTTGTACATGTATCCAGAAGGAAGTCTTATGTTCCAGGTGAAAAATCAGATACCTGTGAGTCAATCAAAAATTCCCCTTCAAAGGAGTCTCTTTGGATAAGTAAATGTAGTTGGTATGGATGATTCATTACTGTTTTTCTGGTCCTCTGTCTCTGCAAGCTCACCCACACCAGAAAAATCTCTAGTCTACCTCTATTTGGAATAGATCTCACCAAGTACTATAACACTTTGCAAGTTTTACTAGTACCCTCTTATGTGTTTTCTTCTTATGCTTACTATTTTCACTATTGTCTTTTCCTTAATGAAATTAAATTTATAATTGTGCAAATTCTAGTCATTTCTAATCTGGAAAACCCTTCTATCCTACATTTTCTCTGAAAGGAATGGCAACATCTTAGGAATCCCTGTTAGGCTGGCCCAGAAGGACAAAATGTCGGCTCAGAAAGACAAAATGGCGGCCGTGCCCGGGAAAAGGTGGCTGACGTCAGATCAAGGAACCGAAACAGAGACCCGGGCCAAAGCAGACATCCACATGGCAACCCGGGTCTGGGCCAGTCACAAATGAAAAGCTGACACCTGGAGTTACAGAACCAATCGCCAATTGCCACACATAAAGCCAGCGAAATTTCTGCTTAAGAGCGCGCTTCCCTTTGCTCGGGCACGACTTCTCTGGCCCCCCCGTTCTGTGGACCGGAGTGCCCAGGTGTGCAAACCCCAATAAAGCTCTGGCTATTCGACTTTTTGTCTGATTGGTATTCTTTCCTCGGCGGAGCCTGGAGAAAAAAACCTTTCAGTCCCTACTCAGACGTTTCCTGAATTGGCCCTTTTCAGGATCCCTACTCATATTTAAACTCTGCCATTTCAACCTTTTATTTGGAATTAATATGTATGTTCCAAAGTTACATATGAAGTTTACATGAAATTCGTAAAATCTGATGTGGTCTAACAGAAAGCATGTCATTCTGGTTATAATTCTTAAATGTCATTATATACCAACTGTTTGTCATCCGCCCTCCTAGACCGAACCAATGTCCTTACTCCCAGTTCCAATCTTTTACCTCCCCAATTTAAAAAAGAAAAAGGTAGGAATGTCAGGACCCCCAGAAAAACAAGCTTTAGGTCAGGGATCAAAGTTCGAAAATCAGGGCAGTGAATTGTTTCTGGCACCACCTGGCCAAGGAATACAATCACCCTGATCAATAAGGAAAGCCCACAGACAAGTCTGACCTGAGAGATGTGTCCCACTTGTATGTGACCAGGTCGTGACCAGGATGGACCCTCCACAAAGGAACAAAGGAACGATGCCATTGAACAAGCTCACCAATAACTTCAAATGACAATTTCACCTTGCCCAGTCAGGCACTGAAACCTGACCTGAGGACCCTCTCTCCATCCCCCCTGCCTCATCATATGGGTTTTTTCATTAAAAACCCGGGCCACCGGAAAGGCAAATGACGTCTTAGCCTCCCTTTGCTGGCTCCATTCTCTCTCTCTGCTCCCCACTAATAAACTCCCAACTTGCTTGCTCGCTGCACCTATCTGATATCTGGAGCAACCCTGAACCCCTTTGTCGCCTCTATTCCTTTACCCTCTAATTAAATCTCTCCTTGTTCACTTGCCTAACTCTATCATGGGTTCTTTGAGTGACCTGAAACCCCCCATTTATGGTGCCGTGGCCTGGGTTCAGTGATCTCCATATCTCCTTGTTTTTGTAGACATCTTCACAAAATGGGTAGAAGCCTTCCCTACCACCTCTGAAAAGGCCCATGAAGTATCTACAGCACTCTTTAAAGAAATCATTCCCAGCTTTGGCCTCCCTGCTTCTTTCCAATCCAATAATGGCCCCACATTTATTTCTCAGGTCACTCAAGAGCACCTCAGTCATCAAACATCAAGTGGCGCTTCCACTCCTCCTACCAACCTCAGACCTTCATAACCAAATTAACTCTCTCACTGCAGTTGTCTTGCAGAGGCAGAGGTCTGGAGGCGCTAGTTGCCTCCCACGGAGGCATTTGTCTTCTCCAGGAAGAATGCTGCTTCTGCATAAAACTATCAGGCCAGATAGAGAAAAATCTCTTCAAACTCCATAATAAAGTCACCTAGTGCAAGAAAACACTCAGTCTCCCACCCTCTTTTTCTGGTCTTCCTGGATACTTCTAGTCCTCAATGAATTCATGCCCTTTCTCATCCTCCTTTTGTTTGATCTCTACCTTATACGACTTCTAGTTAACTTCATCAGGAGGACTGCCACTGGTATCACTAATCATAAATAACCTCCTCTTACAGAAAAACAAGGTTTCTCTCCCTTAAGGTGCCCACTTTGCCCCCATTCAGCAGGAAGTAGCAATTTGAGACTGCAAGTTTATTCCCTTTCATCTTTTATAAAAAGAAAAAACAAACAAAAAAAAACAAAAAAACAAAGGCAGGAATGAGACAGGAGACGAAAGAAAACAAAAAACTGAAAGTTGTCACTTTCCAGCCAAACATGAAAAACGTAACGTTTTGCATTCGGAAGCAAGACCAGATATTGCTCAACCCCTCTTGTTTACTGAAGTTAAGGACTCCATCCCCACCCCTCCATGCTTGCCTAACATTCCAGCCCATTCTGATAACACATCCCAACTTCCTACCCAGTTATCAACAGCACACCAAGTGGCCTTATCAGGATTCTACCCCATACCTACCATGCTTGCCAGAGACTTCCCCTTAAAAACCTCTTTCCCTGAGCACAGGATGGAATTGCTTCTTCTGCCTCTTCTCTGAAAGGAGCTTTCCTGGCCTGCACTTGGGACAATGGAGTCTTGCTTAGGGCCCATCTGGCTGCCTTGTCTCTGACTCTTATTGGTGAACCAGCTTACAGAAAGATCACTGAGCATCCCATCAGAGGTATATTGGGGCACCTTAATACCGGTGGACCAAGGCCAAAATGGCATCATTTCCAAAAGACAGGTCTTGCTGTTTTTCATATGTAAGGTGGCTAAGCATCAGGAGCCAGTATGTTTCACATAGCTTGCTGGCGCTGCTAGCACCAGCATGTTTGAGCAACTTGTTTTGTTACTGTGAGGTTCTTAGGGTCTCTCTCTAGGGTTCTTACAGATCTGAGAGAAGATTTCATCAGACCCACCCACTTCAGGAACAAAGATGTTAGCACAGCCATTTGAAATCAAGAACAGATGAAATTCATTGAAGACAATACTGCCTTTAAGAGATGGGATGAGGACGGGCCAGATTCCAAGAGGGGAAAAGGAGTTTTGGGCTGTTTTTGTTTTTTTTTTTTCTTTTCTTTTGTTTTTTTTTTAAGGAGACTAATAGTCCTTTTCCCTGCCCAGGGATATCCTGGGTTGGGACAAGGATTTTGCAAGCAAAAATCTGTTAGTGCTTCTCTTTTAAACTGATTGGAGGACTTCAGATTGGCACCACTTCACTGCCTCCTTCTGATTGGAGGACTTCATCTCTTCCTTTTTCCCTGCTTCCCCACTCATGGTTCAGTTGCTACATAGCACTTATAAATATTTTATTTCCTTTGTATAAGATTAAGCCTTTAGCAACTTTTTGTCAATTTATTAAGTGGTTTCACCTCTTCTGCTTTTATGTAAATGCTATGCTAATTTTTCTTGTCTGAACTATAGGGGCATACCCTTTGTTTTGGAATAGACAAGGGCATATCATATTACTGTCTGTGCAATTGATTTTGTCAAACCATAGATGTGATTCTGAATTTTTCTGCTGGGTCAAAAAGCAATTTAAAACTAAACTAAATATTGGCATATAGATTCTTAATCTGACATTAGTAAGGTCATACGACCTCTTTTGCTGAAAGAATGAAATAAAGTTATTTTAAATGCATCATATTTCAAATCTTAATTAATATTTAGTTTAGTATTACAAATTCCTATAATACTTTTCTTGAAATTTCAATTCTTCATTCATTCACGCACAAATGTATTAGTATTAGTCCAGATAATATGCCAGAGTTCTATGTACCAGAGCTACGTCCGGGTATTAGACCTGCTAGTTGTTATGCTAGCTGGACAGATAAACAAGAAAATCAAGAAATAAAGTAGTTCTCAAGATAAGTGTTATAAAGAAAATAATGACTTGACAGGTAGTGGTGGGAACATTAGAGATAACTCCAGGGAAGTATATCTCTGAAGCATGAAGGAACAAGTTTTGCAAGACCTTGGGGAGAAATGTTCCAGAAAGGAGGAACATCAAATGTAAATGTTTTGACCAAGATTATTTTAACCTTCCATTCAGCTTTATTAAATATTAGACTAGCTTCTACCTGACTGTAGTTGTCTGATATCCCTTTTTCTTAGAACATCTGTTTTAGAAAATGTAATTATAAATTCTTTTTTTTGGCCTCTCTCAATTAAATGTGAATATTGTAAATGCCTCTTTCCAGTTTTACAGTCCCCTGATCTATTTTTCCTAAGGACCTGAAAGCCATGTCTTTGAATGTAAACTGAAGAGAAGTACCTCATCTCTCATTTTCCATGGGAGGATGAAAGCTTAACTTTGGTGGTTACCTTGTTTTATTTTCTAAAACTACCTTTTTGTCATAGGATATTAGAAGTTTACATTTCTTTGGTAAGAAAAAGTCAATTAGAAAACTCAAGTAGTCTAGGATCTCCCACTCTCGTTAGTCTTAAAAAACCTTATTGTCCTTTGTTTCAGAGGAGGTAAGACTTAGTTCTATCTTCTTGCCTCTACCACAATAACTTTGAATTAAGTCTTTCTTGTCTGATATAATTTGTATTTTGACAGCTCAGTGGAGGCAGCAATTTTGACATGTTTGTTGGAAGGATAATAGCAAGTCAAAGTAGTGAGGGAGAATGAGGTCATCACATGAGGTTAGAAAGAGAAGAAATTGTGGAAAAGTAACAGAGTATTATGTAAGGGAATGATGTGTTTTTTTCAATTCTCTTGTTGAGTGGAGAATGAATTTTATTGGAGTAGGAGTGAAAGCTGGAGATTAGACAGCATGAAGCAATAATCTTCATTAGATGCTTTGGTTGACACTATAGCTTTATTATCAATCGGATATGTGTTTTCGACAAATTACTTAACATATCTTTGCTTCAATTTCAGTTTCCTCACCTGTAAAATAGAAAACTAATATATATGATGTGGGGATGGTGTACTTTAAAATCTATAAAGCAGGTATACAGATGTATAAGCAGAAAATTAACTGGCAAAATCTATGACTACTAAAATAAGTTACTACCACATAGGCATGATGAAAATGGAGTTACAAAGACTCTTCCTTTGCAACCTGGGTCTGACGACACACCTAGTTACTACCACCACTTTACTCCAGGCAACCCTACCAACTCTCAGGAAAGCTCCAGCTGACCTTAGCAGTTCTCACAGATATTCTGAGAGTTCCAGTGCCCAGTTACACCAATAAAGGGGGCTCCACCCCCCAGGTATATATGAGACACGATATTGCCTATACTCACATGAAATGATGCACATGGCGTAGCACACACTCGTGTGCATTTCTATTTCTTATAGTTACTTTTCAGCCCACAGGGAGCTTAAATTCACTGCTACTAATTCTAATAAACTTACATGTGATCCTGGACAAACGGTTTTCCATGAATTCTTTCAGGATGGACACTGTGTCTCACTGGGGTTCCCAGCTCATCCCTATCATATACATACCATTCAGGATTGATATTGGGTTAATGAGTTAACAGAAATGAAGTTCTCTGGGAGTACGGGTTGAAAGAATGGGTTATTTAAAATAAACCAAATAAATAAAATGGCACGAATTCTAGTTTTAAAGAATGGTAGATTATAAAGTATATTAACTTTTCTATTTGTGCTTATAGTTATGATTTCTCTAAATCTAGTTCAAGTTGTCTGTTCCTCACCAGTGTTTGGATGAACATCTTCACTGCTAGATAACAAATGTAGATTTGGATTCCTATAGGGATCAGGAAGGTAAATTAAAAGAGTAAAGTTGGTTGGGTATAGATACATATTCATAACTAGTGTGAGTGTTGCGGGGGTTGCAACATGTGAAGCCTCAATTTCAGGTTATTGCTATCAAGTGAGAATATGGGTCCAATATGGTCAGCTATTTTGATTTTATAATGCAATCTGAAAATTATATTTTATGTGAAATATCCAATTTTCAAGTTTAATCCACAACTCTAAGGTAGATTCAGCCCACTAACTACTAGTTTGCTACTCATGGGTGAGACATTGTGTATATGATTCTCTTATATTACTCATTCTAATATTGAAATGATATTCTAATATTACATTTACTTTTTGACTTTGTGCCTTCAAATTAAAAACATTGCCATTTAACCTTTACTTAATACAATCAGCCCAAATACTTGGTTCTTGTTTAATAATTTCCCAACAAATCTTGAATAACTTCTTTCACATTCGAAAATGCTTGTGATTTTGAGGCTTCAAATTCAAATTTATTTCAACTTTTCAGTTGTATAATAAACAAAGGTAATCTGTTCATTGTGAGCTATAAGGACAAAGGATAAAACTTTTTTCTCTGTGCCTCTCAGGCTATTTTACATACCTTACTTGTACAACATGAGATTTGACATACTGTCTCCTCAGTTTGGAGCCATTAAATGTTTCATTTATCTGTTAAGATATAAAACGGATAATAATTTAAGTTTTCTTTTTTATTTCTAAGTTTCCATTGTAGAGAACTTCAAATATACACAAAGGCAAATAACATAGTATAATAAACCCCTTATACACATCATTCAACTTCATTAGTTATCAATCAATGACTGAACTTGTTTCATTTTACTTAGACCCACATACCACAAATTAAATAATTCCATAATTCAAATATGTAGTATTAACACTTCCCAGATCACACCCCGTTTAAGAAAAAGATGCACATGTGTCAAACATGTGTCTTTTTGAAAATAATATTTATACTAGGTCAACTTGTTTATATAATACCCTTAAATCAATAAATTGTGTGACAAAAGGACATTTTTGTGACATTTCCCTCCCACACACAAGTTTTGCTTCCTAACAATTAGTATTATAGGGTAGAGGAATTCAAAGGATCAGCTTTGAATTGTCTTCTCTGCTCAACCTTTTAATGACCATGACTACCACAATGATAAAAAAAGCCCTTGGAGAGGAGATATTTCTAATTTTTTAGCACTATGGTAACTCTTTCATGCCTCGGTTATAAACATTTCCCTAATATTTCATTTATATGGTGTTGACAGGTTCAAAATGGGATACATAGCAACCTCTCCAAGAAATTTTGGAATCATTTGCTCAACTCCTGATTCAACCCACTAGATGATTAACTACAGTAGGACCTTTGCAGAGTAACAGGCAGTAAATTGTACCACCTATACATTTTACTTTGACAAAGATAGGTCTTTTGAAAGAGTTACTCACTATTGGAATCACAAATAGTTAATCTATATTTCTCTTGCTTCAAAGCAAATGGAATTTGTTCATTAATTCAATAAACATTGAAATCAGATTATACGTAAGATAGATACACAGTTTCTTGGAACTGAATGGATGAAACATAATAAGCAGGCCAGGAAATAAACATAAAACTACGACAATTTGAGAGCATGTTAGATGATATAGGAATGTAAAATAAACTAATGTGATGCAATGATTCAGGGCATAGAATCTGGATGATCACAGAAGGCTTATTTGAAAAGGTGATATTCAACTGAGACCTAAGAGTTGAGAAATTGATTATTTCTATTCATTCTTTTATTATTTTGGTAATATTTTATAGTTTTATTCATTGAAGTTTTTATATAAGTTACATCAATTAAATTTATCTTAAATTTATATAGTTTTGTTGCTATTACATGACATTTAGAAATAATTCATTTCATATTTATATTTTTGGTGATTAATAAAGTTGTTAAATTTAATATATTGGGCTGGTATCTGACCACCTTAAAAAACTAATTTATAACTATTAATAATTTTTTAATTGTGTCTTTTGGCTATTTTAAGCATATCATATATTGTCTGTAATTAATGACCTTTCCCTCCATTCTTTTCATCATACATATTTATTTTTCTTGTTTTTATTGCATCAGTGTGGACTTCTAGCAGAATGCTTGTCTCTCCTTTAGCTTATTTACCTTATTTTCTGTGAAAGTAATTTCTTAAATTAATTAACAATGTATAATTGACTGATCATTTTTACTGTCTCTGATCTTGGGCTCATGCCAAACTTCTGTTGGTAAAGCTTACTTTTTTGGAAGCCCGTATTTTATCTCCAGGGTGTTGTGAATTTATCAGCAACTGTGTTCCTGAGATTTTACAAGAGTAGAGCTGTAGATTTATCTTCTTTTCATTCTAGTTAAGGATCAAAAATTATGACTACTAAATTACATCCCTACATTTTAAAAATTGGCTTCTATAAGAACTCAGACACTTTGATATATTTCCTACAAGGTGTAGAGAGATGAATAATATATAAATATGTCTTTATAGATAAGACATTGTCTCCAAACCAAAATGTAAACTTATAATGCTTTTAGTTGATGCTCTTTTCTAGTGACTATTCATACTTTGTTCTAATGTTCTTCTTCATCCCTTTTCAGATGGTATTCATCTCCCTAAGCATCACAATAACTCAAAAGATCATTTCACACCTTGAATAATATCAAAGCCGCCTATCTTTAACAAGATTAGTAACTTTATGTTTAGGTTGTTCAAAAGCTGTATGGTGAAGTTAAGGAATTTTTTCATTAATAATCATTCACTTCCTGTTTTTAAGATTCTGTCTCTTGGAAGAACTTGTAGGAAAAGGGTGTCAGATATTTGACCTGACTCCAAATGCCAAGTCTGAGAGACCTGCTTAGGATATTTGGGTAGACCTTGAGCAAGAATTTCAGAAATGATAATAAAGTGAAATAACCTTGCTGTTAATATGAAGAAAGTTTAAGTGGTCTAAGTAGAAGATCAAACCTGCAATAAATCACTTAAGCCAAAATCCAGTGTAGAGCAATGCTCTAACTCTTCGATTCTATGAAGGATGACAGAGGCAAGGAAGCTGCAGAAGAAAAGTTGAAGCTCACAGGTGTTGGTTCGTGAGGTTTAAGGAAAGAAGCTATCTCTATAACAGAAAGGTTAGAGGTGAAGCAGCAAGAGTTGATGTACAAACTGCAGCAAGCTATCCAGATTTAACCAAGAGTACTGATGAAGGTGTTATAATAAACAACAGATCTTCAATGTGAATTATTTTAAAATTAAAGTATGTACTGTTTTTAGATTAATAATAAACAACAGATCTTCAATGTGAATTATTTTAAAATTAAAGTATGTACTTTGTTTTTAGATTATAATGCTAGGCACACTTAATAGAACATAGTATACATAGACTTTATATGCACGGGGTAACTATTTATGTGACTTGCTCTATTGCAATATCTTATTGTCGTGGTCTAGAACCAAACTCACAAATCTGTGAAGTGTGTCTGCATAGGTTTTACAGAAGTATTGGCATTTGGAGAAACTTCAGTCTAAAATTGATAGTACAAACATCATCTAAAATAACCATATCACATGAGGCAGAGAAAATAATTCCAAAAAATAATGGAGGTGGCTTTCCTGAAGAATTTCTCATCTCTAATTCATCAAATTTTAGTGTAGTAAGTTTATGTTAACATATTCTATTATAATTAATTTTAAAGTATTTTTTACTTTTGTAATGATTCTGCACATTAAAATAACTTCCTGTGTATAGGTTCCCCATTCTTCAGATATATGTCAGTACACCATGCTGTCTACCAAATCTCCAAATGTTTTTCATCTGGGGAAGTCTAGTGGGCTCTGTCACCGTTTCCCGCCCCCCCCCGCCCCCCATTTCCATTCCCTATTGGTAACCACAGTTCTGCTGCAGCTGTCTAAGGGTTCATTTTGCTTTATCTGTTCCTTTGTTTTGTCTTTTCACATTCGGTTCCTATCTTTCTTCTGTTGATTTATTTCAGTTAGTATGATACCATCTAGATCCATTCATGTTGATTCAAATGACAGGATTTCATCTCTTCTAAGGGCTGCGTAATATCCCATTGTATATATGTACCACATTTTCTTTATTCATTCATCTGACATTGGGCAATTAGTTCTTAGCTATTGTGAATAGGGTTGCAATAAACATAGGGGTGCATAAATCTCTGCAGATGAGTGTAACTTGTTACTTGCAACTTTTGGGTAAATACCAAGAAGTGGAATGATAGGATCATATGGGATCTCCATCTTCAACTTATGGAGGACTCTACAATGTTTTCCATAGGGATTTCACTAATTTGGACTCACTAACATTGCAAAAGAGATTCTTTATCTTCATATCCTCAGCAATATTTGTTTTTCCATACTTCTGAATAATAGCCAGTCTTTCAGGTATAATGTTATATCTCATTGTTTCAATTTGCATTTCCCTGATAGCCAGTGAGTACGAACATAATTTCATGTGCCTGTTGGCCATCTGTATACCTTCTTCAGAAAAGTGTCTCTCTAATTCCTTCTCCCATGTTTTGATAGGATTGCCTGTTCTTCTGTTGTTGAGTTTTATGAGTTCTTTGTATATTTTAGATATTAAGCTTTTGTCAGAAACATCAAATGCAAATATCTTCTCCCAGTTAGTATATTTCCTTTTGGTTTTGGTGATGTTTTCTTTCACTGTGAAGAAGCTCCTTAGTTGTTGTATTCCCAATTATTTATTTTTGCTTTGGTTACCCTTGATGATGGAATTGTGTTTCCAAAGGACTGTCTATGGATGATGTCATGGAAAGGCTTTCTTACGTTGTTTTCTGAGAATTTAATGGTTTCTGGTCTAATGTTCAAGTTGATAGTCAATTTTGAGCAAATTTTTATGAACGATATTAGAGTGGTCTGACTTCATTTTTTTTGCATAATGTGGCTGTCCATCTCTCCCAACAATATTTATTGAAGAGACTTTCCTTTCTCCATTGTATGCTTTTGGCTCCTTTGTCATAGATTAACTGATGTGATTGGGTCAGTGTCTGGTGATTCAGTTCAATTCCACTGATCTGTGCCTCTATTTTGATCACTATTGCTTTGTAATACAGTTCAATATCTGGGAGTGTAATCCTTCCAGATTTGTTCTTTTATCGAATAATTGCTTTGGTTATTCAGGATCTTTTGTTGTAACATACAGATTTAAGATTTGTTGTTCCATTTACTGGAAATAAACCTGTGGGATTTTAATGGAAATTGCATTAAATCTGTATATTACCTTAGGCAAGATGACCATTTTGATAATGTTCTTCCAAGCCATGAGTAGGAGATGTCTTTCCACTTCTTTGTGTCCTCCTTTATTTCTTTTAAGAAGGATTTGCAATTTTCATTGTACAGCCTCATGAAAAGTATTTGTGAGAATTCCCTGTTCTTCAATCTTTTCCAAGATCTTGAGAAGAATCGACGTTAATTCTCCTCTGAAGGTTTGATAGAATTCATTAGAGAAGCCATCTGGTCATGGACTTTCATTTTTGGGAAGACTTGATTACTTCCTCAATTTTTTGCTTGTGATTGTTCTGTTCAGGTTTTCCAGTTTTTCCAGGTTCTGTCTTGGTAGATTGTATTTTTCTAAAATTCTTCTCATGTCTTCAAGGTTGTCTAATTTGTTAGCAAAGAGTTGTTCAAAGTAGTCCCTTATGGTTTGAATTTCTGTGGCATCTTTTATAAATTCTCTTTTTTCATTTCTTATTCTTGTTGTGAGAGCTTTCTCTCTTAATTACTCTGTGAGTCTAGTAAATGGTTTGTTAATTTTATTTTTTCAAAGAACCAACTTTTGATGTCATTGACCTTTTCTTTTTGCTTTCTATTTCATTTATTTATGCTTGAATTTTGATTATTTCCTTTCTTCTGCTGATTTTTGGCTTTAATTGTTCTTCTTTCTTCAGTTGTTTTAAATGTAGAGTCAGGTTGTTTATTTGTGACTTTTCTTGTTTCTTGAGGTGAACCTGGATTGCGATGATCTTTCCTCTTAGTACTGCTTTTGCTGCATCTCATAGATTTTGGTAACTCTTGTCTTCATTCTCACTTGTCTGAAAAAATTTTTTAAGTTCCTCTTTTACTCGAGTCATTCATAAGCATATTGTTTAGTTTCTAATTAATTTGGAGTCATCCAGTTTTCTTTTTAATTGATTTCTAGTCTTAAGTCATTGTGGTCAGAGAACAAGCTTGGTATGATTTCAATCTTTGTAAATTTGTTGAGAGATGCTTTGTTTCCCAGCATATGATCTATCCTTGAGAACGTTCCATGCATACTTGAGAAGAAAGTGAAATCTGTACTCATTGAGTGAAGTGTTTGGTATATGTCTGTTAGACCTGTCTCTTCCAGATGGTCATTTAAAGCAGCTGTTTTCCTGTTAATTGTATGATTGTCTGATCTGTCCATTATTTAAGTGGGGTTATAATTAAATTTTATGTAAACAATCCATATATTTAAATTATTCTCTTTCAAATCAGTACACAAATATACAGAACTTATTGAAGTATTATTATATTGTTAAATTACCTGTGTGACAAAATATTTTAAGGTGATGTTATACAGGTAGGAAATACAATTTCTATATGCTAAATAAATTAAAAGTGGATACAAAGGAGATAGCACATAGCTGTTAGTTTGATATTCCCAGGTATGAAGAGAAACTTGTCGTCCTTTCTACTATATTAATATAAACAACCCTCTCCTTCTATACCTGTAGACTCTCTGAGCATCTAATATTTATTTCTTCTAACCTTCCTACAGTTGTTTTCCTACTGTAGAAAAGAAAACTACAGAATCAGCAGTTTTTCTAAGTTGTCTTCATGACATTTGAAATATGAATAATAACTCCATAATATTAGTTATATTTTTGACTGGAAAAACTGGACAACTGTTTCCATGTAATACACAGAGAAACTATTTTGCTTTTAAAATAGCCTGAATTAGATAATACAGTAATTTCAAATTTAGGACCATTGCTGGATTTTCAGTTTTATGATATGTTTTTAGGGACATGAAACAGAATGAATATTAACATGATTTTTGCTCAATCTGAAACATTGCTGATACATATTAGATGGGACAGGAATCCTGAGTATTGTCTTTCACTTTGTTACTTTAAAAATGATATTTCAAAATTTGACGGCTACCATAGATAATTTGTCACTTAATAGATTGTCTCAAAAGGAGGCATAGTCATAATGATGCAAAGTGAATATCAGATTCATGTGAGATCAATAGAAAATTTGTTATTTGGCAAATGCCTTATTTGTATAGTAAATCAGAGGGATCCCCTCCTCTTGATACTGGTAAGTGGCTTGATGATCAGTTTGGCTGACCTATTTTGTATTTTAGGTACCTTACACATATCAGATAGCACTCTGTTCATCTATAACCTAATTGAATGCATTTATATGCAAAGCCATGTCAATTCGATTAAACATTTTGGAATATTTGACTGATCAAGTGAAAATGATGTCATCTGAAGTATGTTAAAGATTTAGTAATCTTTGTATGTTTTTAACTAAAGAACAATAAGTCATAAAGAAGATGAAAGCATATCTGCAGTATGACTTTGGGTAAGATAAATTTTTAGTGCCTCTTTTTTACTTTTATCAGAAATGGGCATATAATAAGGATCAAATATGTTAATATATGAAGTGCAAGTATTGATGAATCATAAAGTTAATATTTTTATAATCAAATTATTGCTTTACCCCTAATTTTTGGAATTTATAGTCTCCATAATTGGGCATTATAGCTAATGGAGAGTTGAAAAAAAAAAAAAAGAAATGACATAAGGATATTTTATTTTTCTAGAGTTGCCCATTGGGAAACTACATATTTAAAACATGTTTTCTATGGAGGCCGTCATCAATCTGTAATTAAAAACTATCATTCATAGCAAAAAAAGCGTCTCTTTATATAATTCCTTTTTTTCTTTTTAGAGTTAATCATTACAAGAACTATTTAATGGAAGTCAAAAGACAAAAAATAAACTGTAAGCATTATAATAGTGACTAATATATAAGTTTGATGAATGATTCACAACTCCTTTTGACACATGCTATTATCACCAGTGTGGTATTTATAAATATTGTGTGCATGGTAATAATTATAATGCATGCAGCATCATTGTATTCAATGAAAGCAGAAAGACATATAAAAGTAGGCACTTCATGCATATAAATGAAAAGTATGAGAAATATCTGGTGACTGTTTTTATATAGATAAGTTAGAAAACTAGGAATGATGGTTGTTATAGGAGCCTGAAACAAGATGTTAGGATTAGCAGTTGATTAACCAAGGTGAAATGACAACTGATAAAACAGATAGTTTTAGAATATTTATTTTTGAATTGCACATAGATTAATTGACTTGAATAACTGATTTGAATTTATAACAAAAAGGTGATTTTCTTATTGTGATCCTGTATAGAGTTGGTCAATATATTAAGTTTGCTAAATAATTATAATTTTTGAAGTATTATTAATGACCCTTGTTTTGATAATTTTTTAGGCTTTTTAAAAACTTACAGAATACAGGACTTTTGCAAAGATTATGACACTTCGCCTTATGTAATGTGTAAGTCAGTCCTATGGTATAGGTATTCGTCATATTTTTTAGTTGAATAAACTGAGGTGGGAAGATTAAGTGACTTCGTCTAAGGTAACAGCTAGTAAATGGCTAAATTTAGGATTGAACAAGGACTCTGAGTTCAAAGCCTAGTTGAAAAGGAGCAAAATCTTTTCTTCCTTCTTTTCTTCCTTCCTTCCTTCCTTCCTTCCTCCTTTCCTTCCTTCCTTCCTTCTTTATTTCTTTCTCTTTCTCTCTCCCTCCCTTCTTTCTTTTCTTCTTCTCCTCCTCCTCCTCCTCCTCCTCCTCCTCCTCCTCCTCCTCCTCCTCTTCCTCTTCCTCCTCTCTCTCCCCTCCTCTCTCTCTTTCATTTTGGCCTTCATTCTGACCCTTGGTCTCAAATCCAGGTAGGTCCTTGGATTTTACATGCTCACATGCCAGCTTCTCAACCACCTTAGCCACAATGATATGCCAGTCTATTTATTAACCCTTATGTCATAGTGCTCTCTTGACCTTTTTTATTTATCATAAAGCTGAACTAAATGCATGGATTTCTTTCCTCATTTTCTATATACAGAATATAATGATAAAATCACACCAAGACTTTTACAGATTTTGAATTTAATAGAAACTGGGAGGTAATATTATGGAAAGATAACAAATTTTAGTTAGAGCTAAATTTGAAGATGTTCTGTCAGGAAATATTTTCAAGAATAGGAAATAAATGATGTCACACTTGTTCTTGGCAAGATTTATTTTGTTTGATAGAATTTCTTGTGCTAATTAGAGTTGTAGTTATGATAAAGGAAACTATATCTCTAAAGGCATTTAATATTCCTTGTTGTGGCTTTAATCAGGCAAATTAACTTAAACCAATGCATATTCTTAAGTAAGCTATTAGAAATTTACACTCTATGGTGAGGAACTATGAGATGAACTTCATTTTGAGTTATGTATTCTTTTTTCTATTGGCTATTCCTTTTCATGAAGGACTGCTTAGTTATAGGAGTAGAAACAGTCTTACCTTGGTCAAATATCTTGGAAGTAGAGTATATTTTATTAATGAAATTTATTAATGCATTATAAATATTCCTTGACTGTCTATCACATGTTAGGTATATTTTAGGTCTTTTGAAATATATATATATATATATTTATATATATATCTTATATATGCTTTCTGACTTTCTGAAAGGTTGGCTATCCTAATTTAGAGCTAAAGTTTTGGTAAGAAATAGTGTAAATTTATCATCCATTACAAACTTGGAAAATAATTGCTAAGATTCTAGCACTACTAGGAAGGAAAGGAAAAATTTAAAGACAAAATACCCAGGAAAAAATTTCAACTTACCAAAGACACTGTCTTGTTGTTTAGGTCCATATATTCTTGTGAATATGGTTTTTCAAACTTGCTGTCATAGTCAATGTTAGCTTTAAAACTTATGTGATAGTAGAAAGGTGTTTTCCCTGAGGAGAGAAAATAAATATTTCTCACTTTGCTTATACTTTGTGTTACTACTTTCATTCTTAAGAACATATATAAGATAGAATAAGCTGATAAAATTTCAAGTAACGAGATTTAAGTAGTATTGATTCCTAATGATTGTTAAAATAAGTAGGGGGACATTTATTAAACTATAACTTTACTCAAGAATGTGTTCCACAGATTTTTAAGTAAAATGTCATAAATAAGCTTTCAGCTTTGGGCAGAGACAGATATGTTACTATGAGAAAAATTGTATTCAGGCACAGATAATTATGTTAATATTTATGATCATTCACTGATTACACTTAGGAAAATCAATCAAACTCTAGGTTTTATTATTTATAAAGTATTTAGAAAATAAAATTGAATAAATGAAAAGTGAAACGAGGCATGAATTAATTACTGAAAATTAAATGGGGTGGAGAAATCAAACCTACGAATTAGAATTAGAACACAAACTCAGAAGAAACAGTTGAGGGTTAGTGTGAACTGTATTATTTTAATACATCAAATACAGTAGAAATTGAAAATTTTTTAAACAAGTTTTCTCAGGTCTTAGTGTACCCCTCTACCACTTCATAGACTGGGAAGGTACAGTGAGTGTGTGTGTGTGTGTGTGTGTGTTTTCAAGACAAAAAAGGAACATTAAAGGTGGCTAGAGAAAAGAACAGGTAAACATAAAGGTACTTCCATTAAGCTATAATGAGACTTCCACTAAGAAGCTCTGCAGGCTAGGAGAAAGTAGAATGCCATTTTCAAAATACTCAAACAAAATAAAACAAAACACTTCTGACAGGCAAGAATACCCTGTTCTGTAAAACTCTCAGATAAGAGAGAGAAATAAGAGAGAGCAAGGGTCAAAGGACTTCTCCACCACTAGGCCCTCCTTACTAGAAACACTGAAAGAAACTCTTCTGGAGAAATTCTTCTAACTAAATTGAAAGCAATTGAAGAAGGCAATAATTAGATAGACAAAACAAGACAACAAAAGGTAGAATTGGAAGAGAAATCTCTCATATCTTATTGATCACCTTAAATGTAAATGAACTAAACTCAGTAATTAAAAGACTGAATGGCTAAATGGATTAAGAAGCCAAAACCATTAAAATTAGTCTCTTATAAGACAAATTTAAGCTATAAAGACAAACAGAGACTTAAGTAAATGGTAGAAAATAGAATTTTAAGACAATGGAAAATTTATCAAAGCAGGACCTGTTATATTTATATCAAATAAAATAGACTTTCAGACAAAAAAAAGGATGAGACAAAGATAGATATTACATAATAATAAAGGAACAAATACCACAGGGAGATATAACATTTATTAATACCTATCAATTAAACATAAGATCATTAAAGTATGTAAAACAAATATTAATAGACCTAAAGGGAGATATTGACAGTAGCACAATAATAGTAGGGAATTTAAGCAACTCACATACAGCAATAGACAGATTATCTAGACGGAATATCAACAAGGAAAAAAATGCCCTTAAGTCACAAATTAGATGAGATGAATTACTAGATATCTATAGAGCATTCTAACCCAAAACAACAACAAAAATTCTCTTTAAAAAATTTATTTTATTGAAGGAACATTGCGTAACATCATAAAGAATTATGCAACGTCAAAGAATACACACCATTTTCAAGTATTCACTGAATACTCTCAAGTATAGGCCACGTGTTGGGACAAAATGTTTACACTAGGAGAGAAAACATCTCAATAAATTTATAGACTGAGATCATACCAAGCATCTTTGTAGATCACGTGGTATAAAACTAGAAATCAACCCAAGGAAGAAAGAGGGGAAGTCATGAATTTGTGGAGAATAAACAATATGCTACTGAACAACTGCTAGGTAAATGAGGAAATTGAAGGTGAAATACAAAACACCTGGAGACAACTGAAAATGAGACTTGACTTATTAGAACCTAAGGTTCTGATAAAGCAATAACCCTACTAAAAGGGAAGTTTATAGCAATATAGATCTATCTAGGAAGCAAGGAGAATCATAAATTAAAAAAAAAATCTAAACTTAAAGTTATTGACACGAAAAAGAAGAAAAATGAATGCAAAAGTCAGTAAAAGGAAGGAAAGAATAAAAACTAGGACAGAAATAAATAAAACAGAGGTCAAAAAGACAATTAGCATGCCCTGGTGGCCTAGTGGTCTAGTATATCCAGAGAATGGCCACACATGTATACCAAGGTCCTGGGTTCAAACTCAGTTCAGGGGAAGCAACCAATGAACAACTAAATAAAATAAAATGCTTCTTCTTCCTCTCTCTTCCTGTCTGCCTGACTACTTGCCTTCATTCCTGACTGTACCTTTTCTTAAAACAAAAAAGACAATTCAAAAAATCAATAGCACCCAGAAATGGTTCATTGAAAAGATTAACAATATAAACAAGCATTTAGCCAGACTCACAGAGAAGAGATGGAAAATTCTAATAAATAAAATCTGAAGCCAAAGAGGTGAAGTTGCAACAATACTACAGATATGCAAAAGATCATAGGGTTATAATATGAACACACACACGTGTATAAATATACACACATATATATGGCAACAAATTAGATAATATGTAATAAATTTACAAATTCTTAGAGATACATAGAATTCAAAGATTGAATCAAGAAGGAATTGAAAATATGAACAGATTCATCATGGGTAATAAATTGAAACAAAAATCGAAGATCTACCACCAAACAAAAGCCTATGTCCAGGATGGTTTCACTAGAAAATTCCACCAAGTTTTCAAGGCAGAATTAATATCTATCCTTCTCGAACTCTTCTTAGAAATGAAGAAGGGAAAACTTCCAACATATTTTATGAAGCCAGCATAACCCTAATTTCAAAATTGGACAAAGACATAACAGACAAAATGAAATATAGACCAATATGATGAACATAGTTGAAAAAATCCTCAACATAATACTAGGAAACCAAATCCAACAACTCATTAAAGGAGTCATACACCATAAAAAAGTGGGATTTACTGCATGATGTAAGGATGGTTAAATATACGCAAATTATGTTATATACCACATTAACAACAGAAAAGACCAAAATCTTACATCAACTCAATAGACACAGAAAAAGCATTTAACAAGATTCAACATCCATTAATAATAATTAAAAAATTCTTACCAAAATAGGCATAGAAACGCTATACCAACATAATAAAGGCCATATGTAATAAACCATAACCAATATAAAACCAATGTAAAAACTGAACACTCTAAATCAGAAGTGGCTAGGTACAAAATTAATATATAAAAATCTGTTGAATTTCTATATCCAAATGAAAAGCTAGTAAAACGAAAAATCAAATCAGTCTCATTTAACATGAAAATAATTAAATAACTAGGAATAAATTTACCAAGGAAGTGAAAGACTTGCATGCTAAAAACTATGACATTGTTGGAAAAAATAGAAGACACAAAGAAATTGAAAGATATTTCCATGATCATGGACAGGGAAGAATTAACACCATTAAAATAGTACTATTGCATAATGCAGTTTATAGATTCCATGCAATCCCAATCAAAATCCCTTAGAAATTGGACAAAAAACCCATGAAATTTATTTGGAACTACAAAAGTTCCAAAATAATTAAAATAAGTCTATGAAAAATGAACAAAATAAAGATAGCATGCTACTAATTTCAAAGTGTTCTACAAAGTGATAATAATCAAAAAAGCATATCAATGGAACAGAATTGAGAGCAAAGAAATAAAACATATATTTTGACAATCAATTTACAACAAAGGACTCTCCAGTATAAAATGGAGCAGGAAAATATCTTTAATAAGAGAAAACTAGATAGCCACAACAAAAAGAATAAAATTGAACCACTATATAATATAACACACCAAAAATTAATTCAAAATAGAATGAAGACTGGAATGTAAGACCTGAAAACATAAAAACCATAGAGGAAAACATGCATGGTATGATCCTTGACTTTGCCCTTAAAGATGTCTTTGGGTGTAAGACTCCAACAGAAAGGAAACACAAGCAAAGGCAAAAATAAACAAATGGTACAATATCAGATCAAAACATTTCTACACAATGAAATAGACTATGATAAAAGCAAAAGTAATCTTACTAAGTGAGAAAAGGTATTTGTAAATAATATATATTGCATGGACTTAATATCCAAAATATATAATGAAAAATATCAACAACAAAAAATCAAACAACTTGATTTGAAACAGGCAGAGGTTCTGAAGACGCTTCTCCAAATAAGATACATGCATGCAACACTCACGTGAAAAAGTGTTCATATTTTCTTTTTTGAAGGAAAGCGGAAGGTAGGAATGAAGATGAGTAGAGACAATCAGACAGGAAGAAGAGGAGGAAAAAGCACTTATTTTATTTAATTGTTCATCTTTCTTAGTTGTTCCCACCAGGCCAGGAACCAGCCTAGGACCTTGGGATGCACGTGGTCTGAACCCGAGAATTACTCCACTAGGGTGCACCCAAATGTTTATCACCTCATAGCTGTGAGAATGGCTGTTTTCCAAAAGATGAGACAATAAGTTTTGAAGAGTATGTGGAGTGATGGGAACTCTTAGACACTGTGAGGGATGTAAATTTGTGCAGCCATTATGGGAAGCAGTACGAAGTTTCATGGGAAAATCAAAATCAGATATTTTTTATAATCTAGTTATCCTATTTCTGTGTATTTACTCAGATAATACAAAAATACTTATTCAAATAGATATATGCATGCCATGTAAATTATAGCATCATGTACAATACCCAAGAATTAGAAACAACCGACATGTCCATCAATGGATGAGTATATAAAAAATATATGGTACATATAAACAATGGATATTCTGCTATAAAAAGATGCTATCCTGTCATTTACAACAAGATATATGAACACACAGAATATAATTCTTTAGTAAAATAAGTCAGATGGAGAAAAAAAGTATCATATAATTTCAGTACTTCATAAAGAAAAGTAAAATTGAGCTTTATTTTGTATGTAATTAAATATATAATTTAATTAAATAAACAAAATAAATTAAACAATCAATCTCAAATAAAAACTTTGTAGCTCAAGAGGTTAGAACAAGAAAAAAGTTCGAGTAGAAAAGAAATAGCAAAAATCAGGGAAAAAATAAGTGATATTATAACCGCAATAGAAAAGAAAAAAAAACTGAGAGCTGGTTTTTGAAAACATCAAGATGAGAAACCTTCAGTAGACTGAGGAAAAAAGAGATAAGACTCAAGTAGATAAAATCAGAAATGCAAGTGAGATGTTACAAGTAAAACCATAGAAATAGAAGTGATCATGAAAGACTACTATAAATAATGGTCATGAACATATTGGATAGCCTCGAAGAAAATGGATAAATTCCTAGAAATATACAACTTACCAACATTGAATCACAAAGAAATAGACCAATATTCAGTTAAGAAGTGTGAAGAGTAATAAAAATGTCCTATCACTGAAGAGCCCAGGATCAGTTAGTTTCACTGGTATGTTTTTAAAGAAAAATAAATTCCAATTTTCCCAAAATTTTTAATAAATTGAAGAGGAAGGAACACTTCTAAGCTCATTTTAGGAGATCATAATTACACTAATACCAAAGCCAGATAAAGTCACAACAAAAAAAAGAGCAATAGTGTAGGTGCAAACATCCTAAACAATATACAAGCAAGTTAAATTTAATAACACATTAAAAGGATCTTAAACCACAATTAAGTGAAATTTATCCCTGGAATTCCAGGGTGTTCAATATGTACAAACCAATAGACGTAATACACTTTATTAAAGAAATAAAAGATTTTTAAAAAATCACATGATCATCTCAACAGATGCAGAAAAAGCATTTGACAAAAAAAATCTCTACAAGTTGTAAAAATGTTAAGTCCGTTGGGTTTAGAAAAAATATACATTATCATAATAAACGTCGTAATGACAAACCCACAACAAACATGGTAGTCAATGGATAAAGTTGGAAGTTTATCTTCTAAGATCATGAACAAGATAAAAGTATCCACTTTCACCACTCCTATTTAATATAGTACTTGAAGTTTTAGCCAGAGAAATATGGCAATGAAATAAATCTAAAATAATCTAAAATAATTAATCTAAATAAATTAATCTAAAATAAATGGGATTACATCAAAATGAAAAGCTTCTGCAAAGTGAAAGAAATTCATAAAAACAAAAAAAAATTTGAATGGGAGAAGATATTTCTATATCGTACTTTTGAGATGGGGTTAATATTCAAAATATACAAAGAACTCATAAAACTCAATTACAGAAAAACAAATAATCCAATTAAAAATGGACAGAAGATCTTTAATACACACATCTCCAGAGAAGACATCTAGACAGCCAATAGGCACATGAAAATATGTTTTACCTCTCTTATTATTAGGACAATGAAAATTAGAACAACAGTGAGGTATCACCTCATATCTGTGAGAATGGCTATTCAAAAGACTAGGAACAATAAATGCTTGTGAAGATGTGGAGAAAAGGATACTATTACACATGGTTTTGGGGAGTGCAATATGGTGCAACCATTTTGAAAAACAGTATGAGGTTTTCTCAGAAAATTGAGAATGGAAATCCTGTATGAACCAGTTATTCTCCTGCTGGATATTTACCATAAAAACACAAAACTAAATTTGCAGAGACATATGCACCCCACACTCATTGTGTTATTTACAACAGTGAAGAGCTGTAAATAACCTGTGACCACTGACAAATGAGTGTATAAAGAATATATGTTATATATACACAATGGACTATTACTCAGCTGTCAGAGAAGATGGAGTCCTGCTATTTACAGCAACATGGATGGACCTGGAAGCAGTTATGCTTAATTTCCTGATATGACAGGAGCAATGCACACATCACACAGTATCACTTGTATGTGGTATAAAGAGAAACAAAGCAAACAAACAAGCAAAATCAAATAAAAATAGACTTTTAGTCAATAAAAGCAAATTAATGGTTGTAGTAAGAGGAGTAGGAGGAAGAAGGTAAAAAGACATTCAAATTAGAAAGGAAGAAGTGAAATTTCTATTCACAGATGATATCTGATACATAGAAAATCCTATAGACTACACCAAAAAATGTTAGAATAAACTTTAGTAATTAGAAATTAATGTGTCTCTATATACCAACAATGAAACCTCTGATAAAAGAAATAAGTGACTTGTTTGTTCAAAACTGGGTTCTTATGACAGTCAATTGTTTCCATTCTTGGCTGCTGCTATCTGATAAGACGAATCATCTTAAATAAACTTGACTTGGTCTTTGGCTTCTATTATCTACACTTAAGCCTTGCTGAAAGTACAGCAAATCCTCAATGTTGTCCATAGGTTCTTGGAAACTGCAAGTTGAAATGAAATTATATATATCTACATATGCATATATGTATATATGTATGTGTATGTATATACACATATATATGTGTAGATATAATGAAAAAAGATCCTTGATTAATGTCATTTTATTCAACATTGGTGACAAGGATTTTTTTTCTCATGAATGTTATAAACAAAATTACATTGAACAAAATTGTTTTAGGATCTACTATACTTCTCCAAGCTAGGCTGTCCCAAAGTGTCTCTGGAGAGTCAAAGGGATGCCTTTTACCCAATCTGTTAGCGATAATGTTAAGCTTGGCACTGAATAGACAGTCTAGGAAAAGTGTCTCACATATTTATTATTTTGACCTTTGGATAGTTTTTTGAATAAGAAACAAGAAAACAAAACAATAAATTTGAATTTGGAAAGCAATTACTTTTACTTAGATTCTGATGTTTCCCTTTCATTTTATATCTTTTGGAAGTTTAGTTGCTACATTGAGGACTAAGAGTTTCCATTTATAGTTAGCACAGGAATATTTGGAAATATCACCCTAAATAAGTAGTAGGAAGAAGATTAACTTTCTTGGTGTATATCCAGAAACTTTACTTAATCTTTTCTGTCAATTTTCTTACTAATTACTCACAAGCTAATTTACTGAAATATTATTTAATCTCCTGAGGAAGAAATTATGTGTTCTTTCTTGATATTTTTTCCCTTTTCTTATAGTGATACAATTTGTGATTTTTAACTGAGCACATAATATCCAAAAATACAAATTACGTTTTTCTTCCTCTGTTGCATCTAAGAGTGATTTAATAAATTTAGATTAAGATAAATGGAATGAAAGGGAAAGTGGTATGTGCAATTCTGAGATGTTTTATTGTTGGAGCAAAGGCATGCTCTTTTTTCCTGCCTTCTGACTGACTGGAAGGTTTACATGATGGGCAGAAATGGCATAGTCACTTTGAAAATTGAGATGATCTAGTCAGTGTAGATAATAGTCAATGTGGAAAACAAGATGGAAGGGGACTGGGTCCTTGATATCCTGAAGTGACATACAGCATCTGTGTCATTGACTTCTGAACTAATTTGCATCTGAACCTTAGATGTGTATTTTTCTCCCCCGAGGTATATGTTTCTCAAATCCAACTGAAGCTTGGAACCACTTGTAGAACTTACAAAATTAAAGTTTCTATTTCCAAACAACATCTTTGAGAGTCAGGCTTGTGTACTAGTATTAAAAAATCACAACTTTCTAGGTGATTCTAAGGTACAGCCTGGGTTAAATTTCACTATTCTTGATCAAGGGTCAGCAAATATGGAATTTAACTTGTCTCCTAGTTTTGGATGACCCGTGAGCTAAGAATGGCTTTGTAATTTTTGTAAGTTAAAATCAAAAGGGGAATATTTCGAGACATGTGAGTACTATATAAAATTTAAATCTTTGTGTTCACGAATAAATTTTATTGGGAAATTGCTACATATACTTATGTTGGCTACTTTAGCACTATAGTAACAGAGTTGAGTAGTTACGATAAAGAATATAATGATTCACCAAGAGAAAAATGTATACTATCTGTGATTTTACAGGAAAAGTGTGCTGATAAAAGTGCTTCTGATGCAGGGACTAGTGTGAAGATTTAAAAGTTCTCCTCCGTTATTGCTCTACTCCCATTATAGTTCCTAGTCGAGGAGCTGCCATTAACTACATAGTAGTCACCCAGTGATTGCTTGTTGAGATGAATCTATGTAAAGTTTCAGAATCTCTGTTCTTTCTACTATTTATTATTTATTTTTAGACCACTTATCTTTTTTAAAAAGTTAACAAAATACATAATACAGCATCATTATATAGGGTCAGATGAAGCAGAAAAAGATAGGTATCTCAGAATGAAAATTTGTGCTGCGATTTGGTTTGTCGTGATGCCCTTGTTTAACTAATTACTGACACAAGTCAAAGAACAGTTATTATATAGTGATAGTTCATTGCTTCCACATTTGAAATTTGGGTTAATGAACTCGACAACCATGAAATTTTACTGAAATCTCCATTTAAAAGAGGAGCATCATAAGATTTTTATATGATACCAAGAAATCTGGATTGAAAGTGTGAAAATTGTTAATCAGACTGGTGTTTTGTTTAGTGATAATTACGTTTAGTGACAATCAAAAGATATCTTTTGATTTATTTACTTTTTTAGTTCATACATAATATTGCATCATCAGGTAGGACATCTTACATGAAGAACCACTTAATGATTCTAAAAAGACAAGGAGGAGAGATGGCACTGGCATAATGGATAAGGCCACTGGAAGTTGTCCATATACATCCCAAGAACCCAGGTTCAAGACCCGAGACTGGAAAAAACAAACATGAACAATTAATCAATTGTTCTTTCTGCCTGCCTGCTTGTCTTCATTTCTGATTTTACCTTTCCTTTAAAAAAGGAATAACAAAGGAGTACACCTGAAACTAAATAGAATGTTATATGTCAATTATATCTCAATTTATACAAAACACAGAGAAAATAAAATTGAGGACTTTAGAAGCTCTATAAGAGAAATTTACCCAGACTCAAGAGGTTCTATTCTTCTTACAGATGTATTATGACTTGAGAAAACTTACGTTATTAAGAAAACTTATTTTTCTAATATGAAAGTATTCTATTTTTCTTCTAAGTTCTTATAAGCCAATAAAGTTTGCCATTTCTTAGAAACAGGTATTACCATGACTAACTCCAAGAGTGAGAGCTTACATATATTAGAACTCATATCCATTCTCACATGTGTAGTTTCATTTTAGGTTCACTGAACCTCTCTAGAGATATGCTTTAGAGTAAATTGAAAGTGGTGACTATATGTATACACACAATTATATGCACATAAACTGGTATTTCAAGCAAGTATATTTTTAGGATATAATCACAAAACAATTTAGTTTTAGTTTAGTAATGGAAAGGCCTATGTTCACTCTAGACCACAAAACCTGGTCTCAGTTAAGAAATTGAAATGCCCGGGTCTATTTAATAATCAAAAATTTTGGCTTGATTTAAAGTTGAGATTTCTTCTTCCCTAACCTCGTTAATTATTCAGGACTGATGTTCTTCATTTCCTAGTTCATTAACTTGGTCTGGATCTGTCTAGGTCTTTTACGGAATAGTTGAAAATTTGGCATCTGCTCTTGGTGTTCCAGGAATCGTGCATATTTAAAACTGACTCTCTTGGTTGCACCCTGGTGGCCTCGTGGTCGAGTACACCTGAGAGCAATCCCACATACATACATTCCAAGGTCCTGGGTTCAGGAGCCAGGAGGGGCTACCAATGTAGACAACTAAATAAAAATAAAGCTTTTTAAAAAAGTACTTATAAACTAACTCTCTTATGTGGACAAATGTAACTACTCCATTGTCAGTATTTAGGCAGTTGAACATATTTGGCATTTCTTTAAACTGAGATCTGATTTTCCCTCCACGTGGCCTCTTGGATAAGAACAAAGATGATGGGTTCTTTCCCCTGGGTGGTCTATAGCTGTAACATAACATTTATGCATTATTGGTCTCAGGGACTCTGGTTGTTCAAATTGCCCAGCGGTACCATCTTTGCTTCACTCTACTAAACACGCTCCAAGTCTTTTGCCCTTAGATATTCCATATATGAGTCAGACTCCATGCACTCCGTGCCCAGATTGGCCAGGATCTTCTTGCAGTCACACTTCGGAGCTCATCTCTCATCTTGATGTGAAAGAGAAAACATCATCTACTCTTCACAGAGCTGGGTGGTTGTGTATGAGAAAATACAGCACACCTATCTCCAAATATAATCTCTTCACATATCCCTTTATTATTTCCTGTTTCTGGCACCCTTACAACCTTGATCAAAGAGAGCAGGTTATATGTCTATGTCTTAAATCAACGCCTCTTATTCAAAGGTTTATGGGTATATGGTAAAATTATGTCTCGGTCTGACAGTGGTAGCAGCTGGCATAACAACTACATAATAGTCATGATCATGCAGTCATTCTGCTTCTACAGAAGGGTGTATGTGGAAGACATAGCAGGTTTTAAACACAACCTGGCTGCTCAGGGGATGGTCTCTTTATTCCAAACATACATCTCTTTTTCCTATGTACATTCTTTTTCCCTTATAAGCTTAAATAAATGTTTATTTAGTTAGATAGCTTCTTTTCCAAAATATTATTTAAAGAAAATATTACAATGATTTAAAGCATCAGTACAAAATCTGTAAGCCATGAATTATATTGGATGGGGTTATGGTGGCAGCAGATGATTCCAGGAAAAAAAAATTTATATACACTTCAAGTTCTGCTATTTAATAGACAATTTTTATTTTACATAACTGTGTTACTGATTTTAACTAAATTCAGATTAATTTAACAGCATTACTAAGCTATAGTAATTTTTTGAATTTATTTTCTTCTTCAACAAAGTAATTATCCTCTTATGGGATGTACAAAATGTTTTTTTCCTTGAAATAGACTTCATCCTTGAAAAGTTTAAGAAAGAGTGGTTTAAAGAGGCTGACAAAAACAGGACACAGAGAACTTGGCATAAAGAGCTTTTTTAAAGAAAAATCAAATTCATCTCCCATAATTTTTTTCATATTTTATTTAAAGTATTATAGAAATATTTATACTAATGTTTTTTATTTCATTGCTCTATGATATGAATGCTCTACCTTTGAAGGGAAAATTTTATGAGAAGAAAACATTGTATAGAAAAAAGTTATAGGTTTTGGAATATAAAATCTTAGCACTGAATTTCAGATTCTACAGTTTTTATCTGTTTACTAATTTATTATCTATCAGAATATTTACATTCAGCAAAGGTAGAGATATGGCAATTTTATTCATTAATTTGTTCCCAGAACCTAAATTTTTATCAGAATTGAAAAAGAATATACCGTTTGATTTTAGAATATCCTATACCAAAAACGCTAAAAATAGCCTATGAATGTTAACAAAATAAATTCTATCAACCGATCTTGTCTGATTCCTTTCATTCTTCATTCTCAAAATTTAAAATTTTCCCAGTAATGAAACAGCAATTCTGATTTATTGAAACATACACATAATGAATACTTACCATAAGTGACAAAAAAAGCAATGAGTCCGATGACTACAGCAGCAAATACCGTCATTAAGATACCCAGGGTAATCTTTCCACACTTTGTGAGTCTCATTTTTGTATTTGATTCTGTTACTCTGAGCAAAAAGGACAGGGAAGCAAGTGTTAATATTAGCAAGATATAAGACTCTCAGAAATAAATATGAATTTGATGTTAAGTGTAAAAGTGAAAGGGAACTCTCCTATACTGCTGGTGGGAATGCAAATTATTTCAGCTTCTCTAGAAAACAGTATGAAGATTCCTTCAAAAAAATTGGATCTACCATTTGCTTTTGCGATCCTAGTCATATACTAGTCATATACTCAGAGAAATAAAATCTTTAATGAAAAAATGCACCCATATGTTTATAGTAGAACAGTTCACAATAGCAAGACATGGAAACAACCTAAAATTCCTTCAATAGATGATTAAAGAAAGTGTGTATATATATACTCAGTGGAATACTCTGCATCTACTAAAGAAGATGAAAATGTGTACTTTTGTAACAATTTGGATGGGACTGATGGGGATCGTGTTAAGTGAAATAAGTCAGAAAGAAAAAGAGAAATGTGCATTGGTTTCAATCATATGTGGAATTAGAAAGAAAAAAAAAAAAAGAAACAAACACACACAAAAAGCAAATCCCAACAAAATTCATGACACAAGACAGTGACTACCAGGAGAGTGGAAGCTGGAAAGGGAAGGAAAGAAAGAACAAGGTGGTGGTAAAGGGCACTGCAAGTCTGGTAGTAGGTATGATGTGAATTCTCATAGACTAAAATCAGTTTCAATATCCTAAAATAAATATAGCATTATAAATAAAAGAAATAATAAAATTATGAAAAAGTATAAAAGTATGTATTGTATAACATACGTTGAACTGCTGTGTTAGGAAAAATTGCAAATTAGTAAATATAATATTTAGTTACTTACTTCTCATTACATATGGATAATAATGGCAATGCAAAATTAAAAATTCATTCAGCAAATATTTATAGATGTTCTACTATGGACTAGGTACAGTTCTAGGAACAAAGATGTTTCCAAATGGGGCTTATATTTCACTGAATGAAGATAGACAAGAGTAAAAAACATAGTAAGTAAAATATATAACTAAAATATGATGTTCATTGCTGTGGGGAAAATTATAGAGCTAGGTAAGGGAGATAAGGTAAGGACGATGGTAGAGGTAGGATGCAATATTAAATAGAGTAGTCATGTCAGGCCTACTGAGAAGGTAAACTTGACAGACTGAAACAGGTGAGGGGGTTGGTCATTCAGATATTTGAAATGTTCCAGATAGAAGGAACAATTCAATATAGACCTTGAGGGAATAGATGAATAAATAATTCATATTTATATTATATATTTCTTATTTTGGAAACTATATATCAAGATGTATAATATTATAGGTATGCTTGTACATTTCTGTGTGTAGAGATATTTCTAAGAAAAAAATCAACATATGTTGAAATGACTATACTAAATATTGATATTAAAAGCCCTTATATTAATTTAATTTTTATTGGTTATCAGGATCAAATATCTGTCAGGAGATTTATTTTTTATTTAACAGTTATTCCCTGCAAAGATAATAGTAACTTGATTCCTAATGCTGGTGAAATTTCCAAGTTTTAATTTTTTCAGAAGTTTTATTTTATTTATAACATTTTGACCTTGTAAATATATTCTGTTCAAATTGCTTGAAGCCTGAACATAAAAATTAATATGTCTGTCTACTCTGGTGACTCAGGTACTGTGTTGGCAGCCAGGCATGGACTATATAAAACCCAAGGAATGGGATTTCTGATCTGGGGATGGGGAATAACCAGCAATAAATAAACAAATAAATAAAAAGTCCTTCCTTCTCTTCCTTCCTTCCTTAAAAAATGTTCCCTTTTTTCTCTGTTCCTTCCTCTCTTAAAAAATTAATCATATCTCAATATTCCTATATAAGTAGGATGCTAATTAACTTTTTTGGATCCATACTGAAATAGAAATTTAAAAATTCCTAAAAGACATTTCGCTATATAAAAGTATAGAGGAAAACACTTTCCACTATTATAAATAAGTAACTAATTTACTTACTGAGTGTAGACTAGTTTTTAAGATTTTTTTGGAAAATACTTGATTAAATGTTATGGCAAAGCCTGGTAAGTTAAATTTCTAGATATGAGTATGTTATCCTGAAGTGTCCTTCCACAACCACAGGTCTGTGTCTGCATATTTTACTCAACACAGTTTGCTATTGGATAAGCCTCAATGAATATATGATAAAT
Source organism: Solenodon paradoxus (assembly GCA_004363575.1). NCBI lineage: Eukaryota > Metazoa > Chordata > Mammalia > Eulipotyphla > Solenodontidae > Solenodon > Solenodon paradoxus. Next base: position 798,492 of record RJWH01000317.1, read on the forward strand.
GGAGAGTGAAATCTGATTGGCAAATATTTCAAGTATGTTTTCTGCTTTTAAACTGTGTCTTAATAGATTGAACCATATAAATATGATTTATAGACTAAAATTGAATATTGATGATTTTATAAGATATGGTAGATCTTGTATATAGTATAGCTTATATAATATATATGTAATATAAGATACAATTTTATAGTATAAGACATACATCACTTATTGCTTTTTCTTGTTTGTTTATAAGTTGATATAAAAATAATTCTTGTATAATGAATTTATTTAGTAGGTAGTGTTGTTTGATTTCAGACTTTCTTTCAATGTAAAGTTTGTAGGATTATAGATGGATAGCATTTTGAAGCTGGAAGAGTCTTTGCAAATCACCTATTCCAGTTTCTTAACTTTATAGAAGTGGAAATTAGAGAATAATATTTTCTATTTAGGACCTTTGTAATCTAGGGAAGATAAGCATTCGAGATAGAGATTTTTCTTTACATAGTAATCAGTGTTTATTTTAAGCAGCCATAATCATTATATTTAGATTTGGGATTAGAATTTAAGATTAGGGTTCTCTCCTGATCTCCAGAAGGAAAATTAAATCACATAGGCTACTCTAACTTGACCTATAGAGAGATATTTCTGACCCAACAGGTAGACTCTAAGATCACTACAATGACTTATGTATTTTTATTAACAAATATAAGATCATGATTAATAAATAAAGATCAATTTTAAAGGCAAATAAACCAAGTGTTTATTTTTGTCATTCTCGCTTGTTTTCTAAATTATATGTGTTCTTCCTATGCAAATTACTATCTATCTACTAATAAAATCTATCAATTTACTAAGTAGTTATCTTGTCTACTCCTAAATTTAAAAGGAAATATAAACTTTGTCAACATCCATATTTTTAAAGTATTCTCTAAAATCAATGCCAGATACATAAACTCCATTTTCATAAAGTGATGCTATTATGTACAATGTTGCCTGGAAAACAGAATAGTTATTATTCATCAGAAATTTGGTCTTTGGTGGGAGTTGATGAGAGTAACAAAAAAACAGGTTTTCAGCAATATGCCTCAGTTTTCAAAAGTGTTCTATTTATTCACCAATGTATATCCCAAAGTCAATCGAATGTAAAGTTAAGTTGTTAGTAACGCTGAGGATCATTTAGCAATTTCAAACAAAGGAACTTGCAAGTTATTTATTCTTTAAAATGGTTAATTCCTTGAAAGAGTAAAACCAGAATCTGTCTACCCACTATTTCTCATATTGTTTATGTATCATAAAAAGCTTAGTATGTTCACATGGACAGAAGACACATTATTTAGAGACCAAGATCAAACATTTTTGTCAGTGTTGTTAATTAAATAAGGATTAACAGTAGCAATTTGATGGAAAAGTTTTCAGAGGTTTTCTGATAGTTAATAACGTGAATATGCAAAGTGATTATTATTCTAGTTAATATTATATGTTCATCTAGAATGAGCAATATATAAATATATAAAAACCAGAAAAGTTGCCCACAATTTTTATTTAAAATATGATCAGGTTCAATGAGTTTCCCAGGTATGCATTTTGTTGGAGTACTAGGAAAGACTGTACTATAAGTATGAATATTTTTCTTTGTGTATCATTTTGATTAACTTAAGAGTCAGACAAAACAATTTGTCCATCTGTCTGTGACATGGAATCAGTTAGTACATTTATTTGACTTTCAGGTAATTTCTATATGAGCATATGACACTGCAAATGGGAAGGAATAAAATCCTCTTGTTGCTGTTCTTGTTACTGTTTCCAATTAAAATTTTAAATTTTACAAGTGAGGTATTGTGAATTTTTAATAATTAAAAATTAAGACCTCAACTATTGTCTACCACATCCTCTAGATAAAATAACATCTTGTGAACATAAATCAACATCTCTATATAAAGATGTATTTTATATGTATGTATATGGATATTATAATTGTGGAAACATTTCTCACAAATATTAACAAGTAAAACAACTCTAATAATCAAAATTTATAAATTTTAATCATTTTCCCTTTATTGAGGATCTGTATTGCTTCTATTTCTATAAAGGGGTTAAGGAGCAACTCATTTTAAAGATCTTTAAAATATAAATGAGGGAATTTTAATCTGATTCCTTCAGAAAATTCACTGATATAAGAGTTCTTTTGTTGCCCACCCACTTAAACTCACCTGTTCTGCAGTGATGTCCATGACTGCTCTCTCTGATGAGGCTGTCCCTTTGCCATCTTCTCTCCAAGTGCTGGCAGCACAGTCATTCTCCACCTATTTAGCTTATGAGATCCTGTGGCTTTTATGTGTTTTATGATAATGGCATAATGATAATACTTAACACTCACACAACTTTTTATCTTCAAAGTGCATTCTGAATATTTTAAATTAATTTTACACTAGTAAAGCATGAGCTGTATGTATGTATGTATGCTGCTCCATAATTAATAATCACATGACTCAAGTGGAGGCAAAATTCAAAACTCTCAATTGCTGTGACTGAAGAAGCAAATACAGTCACCTTGTTTGAGAAGGAGAGTAAGTCTTTACTAAGGTTTACACTTTTGAATTTGGAGAAGAGCAACTCCTCTTCTCAATCCTTAGAATTCACTTCCAAAGACTGTGGCAGTTTTTTAATTGCATTTTGTCGGAAAGTCAATGTTAGTCACCCTCTACCTTTCCATTAGGATCTGAATGCTCTCCAACTCATAACTATCTTGCCTCCTTTAACCCATATCATCCTTTCATAAATTCCTCTCTAAATTTTTATTGTTACCCTGATATTAGGGCTTATTAAAGAATTTCCTGAAATACAAAGGGTTGATTTTTTATTAAAAAATATAGAGCTAACCAGTAATTTTCCACAACTTTTAGATAGTATTCTGGTTCTCAGCAGCCAGCTTAGATATTGGTATGGAGACCAGAGAGGAAACATTCCAGTTCTTAGTTACTTAGAAGAGAAATAATTTGCTAGAGGCTAGAGTTCAACAATAAGGTAGAATCCAGTTATGCTGGGAGAAAAGACGTTTTTGTGTAACAGTCTTTGTTAAATAGAATGAACTTCATGATACGATCAAGTAAAATCATTGTTCTACTTATGCTACCTTCTTTCTCCCCAAAACATGCAAAGGGGTTGATAAATAAGAAATCATCTGTATATTAGAATGAAAAAAAACAATTCTTATTTCAGTTGTTAACAGAACCTTGATCAGATAATGTATATTATTAAAGTTTCTAAATTTTATTGTACTTATTTGAATATTCTTGACTATGCTTTGCCCTTCAAATTTTCTAGTAAACTCATCTCACTCTCATTTGCCTATGTAAATTATACTGATCCTTCAGGGTAACTCAATTCTTTTTCAACATAGGCTTCTCAAAATATTCTTCTTTATTATTTGAAGCTCATTAACTCAAGGGACGTTGCACCAAAACATACAGAGTTTGAGATATATTAGGTCAGAGATTAATTAAACAAGAAAGTTCCTGAGTTAAAATAGTCTTTCAAGATCAAGAAACCAAGTATTTTGATATAGGATACCTCTTCAATCAATCAATCAATCAATCTATCTATCATCTGTTAGATCTTGACAAGTACTTTTTTTCTGTGTCTATTGAGCTGATCATATCGGATACATAAACTGTGTTATATCCAGACACTGGAATATTATTCAGTACTGAAAATAATTAAGTTATTAAGTCATGGAAAGACATGGAAGGAACTTAAATGTATTTTCTAAGTGAAATAAGTCAGTCTGTAGAGGCTATATGTCATATGATCACAACTACCTGCATTATGAAAAGGGGAAAACTATGGAGCCAGTATAAAGATCAGTGGTTATCAAAGGTCAGGAGGGAGAGATGATCAGAAGATTTTTAGGTCAGTGAAAATGATCTGTATGGTATTAGAACGATTAATACATGTAATTATACATTTGTTCAGATTCTTAGAATGCACATACAAAAAAGTAAATCTTAAGGTAAACTATGGACTTTGGTAATTATTATTTGCAGTGTAGGTTCAACAATTTTAGTGAGTGATGTTGATAACATGGGATACTATGCATGTGTGGCAGTAGGGAAATATATGGGAAATTTCTAATAACCTGGGTGGTATCAGAGAAGACCAAACAGGGAGTTGGGAATTTTACCCAAGTTCTCATTCTCCCAATCTACAGTGTCAGTGGATGCCATGATGAATTCCTAGACTTCTACTTCCTACTAATGGTAACAAAGCAGTCTTCTCTTTTCTTGGGTCAGAAGAAACCAAGATGGAAGCCAAAACTTTTACCACCATTTCCAGTGATATCAAGGTCTTTCTCTTACCTCCTGCCATGATGTCAGTAGAGGCCACATGGGGAATAGCAACAAGTCATCACTCTTCCTTCCAGTTAGTATGGTATCAGCAGAAATCAGGTAGGAAAACTTTTCCCTACTCTCCTCAACAGTAATGGAGTATGTAAACTTGAAATCTTTTGGTAATTATAAAGCAACATAAAATATAAAGTGAATAAGTCAGATTACAAAGTTGTCTTATATTTTGATTATAAATCAAATAAGTTATATCTTATATATGATAATATACTTAAATTAAGACTAGAGAATATAAGAGAATATAAACTGATTATGGGCAATGTCAACAATCTTTCAACTCCTTTCCAGTGTGATGCTGCTTATATGATATGTTCGTTAAAAATGAAGAAAATTTTGGCATATACATTTACAAGCACTTTTAATATTTCTGTTGAAATTTGTAAATGGATCTCTTTTAGAAGTAAGTATAAAATACATGTTAATCACTTTTCTATCCATTTTTTAAGTAGAAAAACTTTTATAAAGGAATCTTGGAAAATCAAGAAGGGCAAAATGTAAAGATATTTCAGTGTTTAGAAGCACTCAGTAATGAAGAAATTTTATTGGTTTTCATGATATTCAGTGTGTCATTTCAGAAGGCATTTTATGCAAAACTTTTTATTTAGAATACCAATAAAGCCAGTTTGAGATAATCCTATAATAAATGCAACTTATAATTTGAAAAAAGTATTAAGTACTTTGTTAATATGATCATATTTTGTTACTATTTTGAAAATATGTACATATTCATTTCAATAATTTGTATTTCAAATATTTGTGTAAAAGTCATGTAACTCAAAAACTATTAGTCAGATTCTCTAATATTCTTATGTGATAATAACTTCTTTCAATTAGTTTTATTGTTTAATGTGCAGAGATTGTATTTCTATGAATATATAATTTCTTTAAGTTCCATAAGTATGTGCTTTAAAAATATTAGTGTATCTATTGCTTTACCTCTCTGACTTAGTAGTGTAACCTTTAATAATACAGGCTTTATATTAGGGAAATTAAAAGAAAAATTTGCTAAAGTTTAGAACAATTACATTTTTCCAAATGTATTTTGATTTTGGTAATCATGATAAAAAGATTGAATATACTATAACATTTCCTGCAGCTACAATCTCCATTCACTGTCAGAAGAAATTAACTTTTCCCTTTAATGCCAATAAATTTTTTAAAACTTTTGTTTATCCATTTATTCAATAAACATCCACTGAATGTCTATTATCTGTTATGCATCGTGATGAGAATTCTAAGATGAGTCAACTATATTTAAATTTATTGAAAATTTAAATCAGGGAATAAGGATTAGTGGAAAGTTTGTGTACAGGTGTGTGACTGTAAAAATGTCATGGTAAATAAATTAGTCTGAAAGCTAATTGCTATATATTTTTACTTTCTCATTACCAATTATTTGATTATTCAATATTACTGAATTTCGTAAGAAATCTGATGTGTAAACACACATATACAAATATTTTTTTTAATGCTAAAAAACTTATCTGAAGAATCAAAATTCAGTATGTCAAAATGTAGGATCCTATTGAACTTACCATATGTATGCAAGTAATTTAAAATTTATACTCATATGTCAGGAAATTTTTTATATGGATGGATAATTTCAACTCTGCTCAAGGCAAGCATTGTCAAGTAGAATGCTTTCTTTCAGATTATAGCCTTCTTGTTCTTATTCCGCTCTCATTTGCAAAGCCTTTTTATTTGGTTTACTTTCAAATTTTTTTTTTCCAATTTAATTTCTAACATGAGTACATACCTTAGAAAAGCATAATAAAAAATCTCTTTTGAGGGGGGAATAAGGAGGGGTCTTCCTCATGAGTGGGTATTCTATTTTCTAATTTTCTTAATGCTTGCCATTGAGAAGAGTCCCAAAATTTTGTCTCTGCAGTGGCTTTTATGCTCTAGTTTACATGAAACTATAAAGAAACAAAATTGACACGTTCTCAGGGTATTTAGAATTGGTGAAAAATAAAGGAAGTCTTTATTTCAATCTCATGCCTTTGGTAATTGTTGCCATATGTATGTCCTGAGCCACGTTAGGAAAAAAAAAAACAAAAAAGGAAAAATAGAAACTTCTACATTCAATTTATATAAAACGAGTTAGAGAATTCTTCTACATAGAAAAGTTTTAGACAAGAGATGTAAAAAAAGTTTCATAGTTTTAAAAGAAAAAAATGTTCTTGCTCTGATAAGTGCTACAAATCAAATGAAAATTTCTTTTGAGAATAATTTACATCAGTAGACTAGTTTTACATTAAAAAATTGGTCCAATTAAAAAATTAAATGCATTGTATAAACATATTTTTGGAGCTAGTGTTATCTTTTTATTATTCTATGTTTATTTCTTATGATTTTGACAGTTCATTCAAATTATATCTCTCTCATTATATTTTCTATTATTCTCTGAACTCAAGAGAAAACAATGCACTTAAAGTTGAAAAGAAACAGAGTTGCATCTTAATGTTCTTCTGGACAAACAAAGACTCAGTAACGGGAAAGTAAATTGGGTCCCAGATGTAGACCTCCTGCAGAGTTGAGGAGTAGCTGACATCTAATTAACGTATAATTCAGTTGTAGGTAAACTAAACCTGGGAGGCACACAATGGATTAAAGAGGAAATCTATTCCTTCATTGAAGAAACAGGACTCTTGAAATCACAAACAGCTATGAAAATCTAAACTCCCCCATGTTGTCCCCTGAATGTGTGCTTTGTCTATATAATTTCTGTAGCCAGTTCTGTCAGAGAAATGGACCTAAGACACAACAGGTCTCCCAATTACTCTATTGGTGCCTCTTGAAAATAAACCTAATTTCCTATACTTCTTTTCAGATTATTGACCTTTTAGCACCATGGGCAGTGGACCTGCATCTATTACAATATTACTCAATGTAAATATATGTATCATCTAAAGAATAGTAAAAGGAAAGGGTTTTCAGGCAGTTCAAGATGAGTATGAGATGCATGGTGTTGGATTAGACAATATTAGAACCAGAAAGGAAGATTAGGAATTGCAGATAGTGTTTGGTTCAGTTAACTACTTTTGAAAAAAAAAACCCATAATATTTCAATAACTATGGTAGAATACTACTTCCCATTGGTTTACTTGTAGCTTGGGAGTTTTTTTTATCATCTCCCTCATACCTTTACCTGTTCTCTCTCAGTTTCTGTTTTCATCACATTGATAAGTATGGAAGTTCTAGTGTCTGTTTTGTTTTTTTCTTTTAGAGTTGGAAGTTTTACTGGAGACAGTGTCCAGGGGGAGTGCAGGTGACCCATGGAGTACCTGAGACTGACAGTTCTTGGGGGATTCAAGGCCCAGAACTGAAGTTCATTTTATTACAATGAGTTTGGTGAGATTTTAAGTAAGCATATTAGTAAAATCTGAATGAAATGCTGAGATCTTTCTTGAGACTTTGAACTCTATCACAGTTGTTTATTATAAAATACTATAGCACAGATTTAGGAGTCTTTTTGCTCCTGTACTGATAACTCCATCATTTCCAAAGATTGGAAGTTTAGGAAACCTCCAGAGATAGCATTTGTGACCTAGATGTAGAAGATAGATGGCTGCAATGGTGAAGCTTGTGAGTGACTTCCTGGGCATAGACTGTGGGCATTTTTGAGCCTGGGAAAGGAGAACAGGGCAGATTCTATGTGGGTTTACAAATGGAAGCAGACTGGTTCAAAAAGAAGGCATATGTGGTATGTTATCACACTGACAGTGAGAGTTTGTCTACAAAGCCACAAAGGGAAAATAAATGCATTCACTAAGCAATTTGACTCTGAAGGTTCCACTTTGAATTAGAGCCAGTATATATTTGTTGATAATATAGACATGTTCATATATCTAATACCTTGAAAGTAAAGATCACCAGGAGGTTATATGGAGGGCACTAGTAAGAACATGACTATCATTCTAATGTAAAGGGCATTGTATTCAGATCATTGGATTCCTAGGCTGAAAACTATAGAATTTGGAAAACAAAAATTACTCTTAAATGTGAAAAATTCTAATCTTGCTAACAATTAAATTCTAAAGAATAAGTCCATAAGCATTAGCATTTGAGAAAACTGTCTTTAAATTCAAACTGTTATTAGTTCTTACCAATTTTTAATTTCTCTGATCTCTAGATTCTCCCTCTTACAAATAGTTGTTATAATAATGATAATACCTCTCTGTGTTTATTACATGGAGAACTGGTGGTTAGCAAATGCTAGATAAATAGCAATTATTGTAACTATCATTATGATCATTACTTATTATTTCAGATCAATATTTTTTGATCTTTGAGAGAATATGATTTGTTTTGGTATGAAGGGTGTTTTACTCACTACTAATAAGAATATTTCTCACGTTTTTATGCTTTATTTTATACTTTATTCCTTAACATCTAAAGCACACAAGGCGTGATTGGCACCTGAAAAAAATGGTCTCTCACAGAAGAATTAAGAGCTATACATGACTCCATAAAATAATCCCAGGAGTTAAAAAGCAATATCAAGTATTTATATGAAGCAGGACCCTGAGGTTCAGCAGCAAAACGATAAAGAAATAATTGATATCACCTCACACTGATAAGAATGGCTATCATCCAGAAAAAGGAAACAGCAAGCGCTGGAGAGGATGTGGGGAAAAGGGAACTCTAATTCACTGTTGGTTTGAATGTAAGATGGTGCAACCACTCTGGAAAGCAGTATGGAGATTCCTCAAAGAATTGAGAATGGAAATTCCACATTATCCAGTTATTCCCCTACTGGGCATTTACCCTAAAAACACAACAACACATCCAAAAAGGTATATATGCACCCCCGTTTTCATTGCAGAACTATTCACAATAGCTAAGAGCCCAGCAACAGAGAAGTGGATAAAGAAGGTGTGGTATATTACACAATGAAATTCTATGTGGCCATCAAAAGGGAGAAATCCTGCCATTTGCTACAACATGGATGGACTTGGAGAGAATTATGCTTAGCAAAGATAAGCCAGAAAGGGAAAAATAGACATCGTATGATAGCACTCATGGATGTGTATAAAGATAGAAAACAAATGAATGACATAAATTGACACTAAACGTGGAGAGAGAGAGAGAGAGAAAGAGAGAGAAAGAGAGAGGAGAAAGGAAAGAACTACTCCAAACAACTATGGACAATTAGTAGTTCAAGACAAAATTTCAAATTGGGGGTAACAAAGTGACAGGGGAAGGGTGGGGGAAACAGGATAAAGGGAATTAACTGCAAATGATGGGAGAAAAAAAGGGAATATTGGTAAACCTACTGTGCTATATGTAAATGTAAAAATACTATTATATACACCTCGAAACAAATTAATGTCAAAATGCAATACTACTTTCAATAAAAATAAATAAAAAAGAAAAAAAAAAAAAAGAAAAAGGAACATCCCAATGTTGAATGCAATGAGAAGGGTCCACTAACTGGCAAAGTAACATCACAGCAGGGAAGAGCTTCAGAGTCTTACACAATTGCATTTTTCAGGCCAAAGTGACAGATGTCATGTCTGCTCATAGTTCTCTGGCCAGAAAAAGTCTCCTTCCCACCCCCCCCAATTTGGGAGGGGTCCACCACAGTGCTGTCCTGGTGCTCTTTTACCTTCTCTCCTGCCCTGCTCAGGTTCTTACTACCCAACAGGAAACCGAGTCTGTGGCGAGATGAAGGCACTTGGTGCCTGCCAAAGGCCACCAAGTGAGTAAGAGAGAAGCTAGGATAAGATGTCGCCTCTCGCTCTCCCCAGCACCTACCCATCTCCACACACACACACACACACACAAAGAAATAATTCTTAGGCATTTTAGATCAGTGTGACTTTGGAAGATTACTATAGAAAAAGGTAGAGAAAGAAAGCAGCAGCACCATAATAGGGTTTCTGTGGTCAAAAAGAGCTAACCGTGTGCTATGAGATTGCCAAGTTTATATCATTTAGCTTGGGCTATTGATAAGAAAGTACTCTTAATCATCAAAGACCAAGCTACTGCTGCAGGTGGTTCTGGGTGAGATAGGAAGAGGGACATCCTATGAGATTTCTCAGTTGGGTTCTAAAATCTCACACTTTTTTGTTCTCTCTTTGTAGCTGTTTGCTTCATTTCTGCCTGCTCCCATGCTAATTTGGAAGTTTGGAGAAATGCTTAGGAGATTATAGATAATCAGCATCCCATTATATACTCTGTATTCTCATATAACTGTGTATGTTGTATAAAAACATTGGTAAAGCAGTCAGCTGAAAATGAATGAGTAAACTGTTCTCTGGTCTTTATGTTACAGCTCTCTCTTTACCGACAAAAGCCAAGTGTGTGCTCCTTTAGAAGTGGTGAAGGCAGCTTTATTATGCACTGGCCCAGGGTTTGAATTCCTGAGCAAACAAGTGAGTTGGGGATACATTTATATCGGGTTAGAAGGAGTGAGGGAGATGGGAGATGTAAATTAGAATAGGAATTACAGACGGAACCCAAGTTAGTTATTTGTGAATTCTTCACATGGGCAATACACAGGATTCAGTTTACTAAACACATATTTGCAAAACACACATCAGACTCCATTCTCAGGTAATAAAGAAAAGTCCTTTTATCTGGCTGGTAACTTCTTCAGCTGCCTTGCACATTCAGCCAGCCCAGACTGCAAGGCATCTGATAGCTGGGTGGGCTCCACAGCTGGCCCACTGAGGCTAGAAGCTGCAGGTGCGGTTTTTCTTCTACATTTACTATGCAAAATCCAAATATGAGTTTTGTGTAATGTGGAAACGAACCAAACTGACTTGATCAGATAGTTGAGTATTGTTAGGATGCAGTTATAAAGAATATTGTAGTATCAGTCACTTTTGCTTGGTCCACTGTCATGTATTTTCCAAAAAAGAAAAAAGAAGGGAAATGGAATTTTTTACATGGTTTGTATTTATCAAAGATAAGTATACCCAATGAAGTAGAACAGTTAGTGAAGGAATGTCTGTAATTTTTAGGTTAAGATAAATTTTGTTTACTGAGGTTAACTTCAAAATTGGCCAAGTGAAGAGAATAAAATCCCTCTACATTGGAGTAATCAGCAAATCTGCTTATGTGGGAATATCCTGGCAAAACTGATATTAGAAAAAAAACCAACATATTATACAAATTTTTTATCTAGAGTAAACTTTTGCAGATACAATAGAGGAAATTTGAATAAGATGCAGACTTTAATATCATAATGCATTTGAATAGGTCTACTATCTCACCTCAATTATTAAAATATAAGTATTTGGAGAAATTGAGTCTACTTCATGAGTTCTGTACACATTTTTAAATCATGTAACAAATGCTCTCTTCATAATATTGTAATTATATTTTATATTTATTTCACTAAAGAAACAGATTCAGAAGACATTTTTATAAAAAAATTTTCTTTTCATACTAAGAAAAGCACTTTGCTTGGTTTGTGTGTATAAAAAGAGAAGCATTAACTTCACTTAATGAGGAAATATGAATGTTAGCAATATGAGATGTTAGCAATATTTTTCCTGCTTAGATTTTGTTAGTATGAATTATGAAAAGAAGCTCAATACAGGCCAAAGAGAAGACCTTTATATAACTACTAATGGGAGTAAAACAGACACCCCAAGTTCCTCAGAATTCTTCTCCTGCATGTGCGCCACTCAGGCATAAATAATCAAGGAGCATGAAGGACAGCCTCAGAGGCAAAGGAGAAGCTCCTGTTCTTCTAAATCTTCATCCTTTCCTTTAACCAAAGAAGGATCAAACACTTTCTGGTCCTTCACCCTTCTCCTAATCAAGAAATGGTCTTTTGTCCCTATTTTCTAGAAGAATTTAGTAAGGAGAGTTATTTATTTTTACTTTTAGAATAAGAGTAAAGATGAATCATTCTTTGCCACCTGGTCATTCCTCCCTCCTCTTTCCCTGAGATCGCCATGCCTCAGCTCAAGATGTGAGTGTCTGTGTGTGTGTGTCCCAGCAAATTCAGAATTTTCTGCCATGTAAGTTCTACACATGTATGTAATTAAATCTGGGCTTTCCTCTTACTCGTGGTGTCTAATGTTAATTTGTTAATTTGTTCAGTCTGTGAAGAACCTCAGAAGTAGGGAAACTTTTCCTTTGACTTCCACCTTACCCAGTTATACTGGAGACAACTGAAAATCCTTCCTTAAAAGAGTTGGAAACACAGAATGTGAGAGGATTTTGCATTTTCTCTTAAAAGTGGAACTTTTTAAAAATATAAATTAGGTTTATAGAATGTATTACTGGTTGCAAAATAAATGACCTGACTATATATCTTCAGGGAAAAATTCTCACTTACTTAATTTTTCTCTTTGCTTGAGTTATCCTATATTTAAACATTTTCTTAAATTAAAAAATTTGATTATTTTATGCATTTTATTAGAATGTTTATATTTCCTCATTTTATATGAAGTAAAACCCTATAAAGCAGGAAAATTATTGCTGCAGTTTTAAGATATGAAAAAGGAATGCTGCCCATGGCCCATTATGGTCTTTTGAAAAACCATGATGTGTGTAGGAGAATAGTATAAATAGTTGGTGGGCAAAGACAAAGAGCTTTGGTCTAAATCAAAGAACCAGCAACTGGTCTTCTGTCATTTTTAACTGGGTCAGCTTGGTCACATCAATTAACCTCTCTGATTTTCTGCATATAGTTGGTATAAATTTTTTAAGGAAAATACCTACTTTTTCAACTAAATGTGACCATTAGAGCATATTTTAAGGTAAATACCTTCCTTATTCCTTCTTTTAAAAATTACAATATGCAAAATTGATAATATGAAAATATCCAACACTGGATTATAGTAGACTAATAGCTACCATTGCTGTTTATGAAATTTATCTATATGTTATCACCATTTAGAATATATCTATAAGGCTGCATTGGTGGAGCAGTTGTTTGGCCAGCCACCTTTGGCTGGCGCAGTTCACATACATTCCAATGTTTGGGTTCTGTCCCAGGGCCAGGATAAAAACCAAGATGAACAACTAAATAAGACAAAGTGCTTCTTCCTCCTCTCCATCGCCACCTGCCTCTACTCATCTTCATTTCTGCCTCATCCTTTCTTTAAAATAAATAAATAAATAAATAAATATGTATATATACATATATATAACTCTGACATATGCTAAAGTTTCTCTTTAGTGGGGATGACTGCAATACAACCTACTATTAAAATATGAGGCTATAACACTCTAGAAAACTTGATGAAGTAACAAGTTTAGACAAAATTTATGTGAAATGTTATGAGTCCAAATGCTTATCTAGTAATATCCAAGAGATTTATCGAATTATATTTATATCTTTGGGATACATATTAGTGTCCTAAAGTCAGAGGCTTAGCTATTAATTTTGAACTGTTTCCTCCATCGCAAATCAAATAAAGGAACAGATAGCAGAAAACCCTGACCATTTTTATTGACTAGTAGAACCAAAAGGAAAAAAAAGGTGCTATTTCCATAAAAATTGGTATGTTTAGACTATTAAAGACTGAAAAAGAAATCAAAGAATGCTTATGTTAGTTTACAAAAGCATTTCAAATTAAAATGCTAATCTTAATTTTATAATCTTTTAGAGAGAAGGACTGAACATGGAAAAATAGAAAATTAACAGCAAAGAAAACTTAATGACATTGATCATTGATTTTCTAAGTAATTTTCTAAGGACTATTACATGCATTCTATTTACATAAAAACAAGCAACCAACAAGACAAAGAAAAGATCCTCCAAAAATCACAACTATTTATTATTTAAAACATTTTTACTTTTATTATTGCAAGTACAGTTTTCAACAATCTCTCTGAAACATGTGAACTTATTTCTCAATTCAAATGGAATTATATGTACCTTTTTATTTTACCTTCAAAAATGCATAGTTTAGGAAACAACAATTATGAAAGAAATATAATCTAATATTGGAAGAGAACCATACATATTAGAAATGTTTAAGTGTATTAACAATAACAGTGATAGGCAATTTTGTTAGACCTATACAAATTCAAATTAAAACATTATTGGAAGGTTAAACACATACAGAAACAAACCAAACAGATGAATGAAATCAAACAAAAATAGATTTTTACTCTAGAGAATCAAATTAACAGTTACTGGAAGGAAAGGGGACAAACTAGGTAAAATGGGTCAATTACATGGTGAATAAGGTATTGGACTGTTGGTGATTAAACATAAAGCATTATATACAGATACTGACTTACAGAGATGCACACCTTGTAACTATATAATGTTATGATGCAATAGTCCTTCAATTAAATTAAAACAAACATCTATTATACAGTAAAATATGTATGTAGCCAGGAAAGGGGGGGAGGAGAATGGACAAATCAGGTAAAAGAAGTCAATTACATGGTGAAGGATAGAATTGAGCTTTAGAGGTGAATTTATGTAACATATACAGATATTTATATGTAATGATGAAACAAATTATGATATAATGTTACTTAAAAATTTTATTTATAAAAGGTTAACAAGAATAAAATGCTTTTCCTTTTATCCATCCAGATCTATCTATCTATCTATCTATCTATCTTTGTAAAGAGTTTCATATATTTCCTTCAAGGGTTCTTTCCTGAATGATCTAAGGTCATTGATTATTTTGGTTCGTCACACCTGGGGATGCACTCAAATGTTCTGCATCAGAGTTATAAAAGATGGTGTACATTTGGGAAAGTTTATAAAACATAAATGTACAATTTAATGATTTATTTTAAAGCAAGCATTCATAGAAACTTGCTTAAAAACTAGCAGCTCTCTGACTTTTCCTCCTCAATTACAATTCTTCCCTTAAAGGTAATTACCATCTTGTGTTTTTGGTAATAAATTCCTTGGTTCCTAAACAGAACAGTTTTTTTTTTTTTTTTTTGAAATAGAATGGCATAGTATATATCTTGAAGGGTAGCATTAGAACACAATCCGCGCCCAACCTTGAAAGTGGGCTCCGTGACTGTCTAGTGCTGAGCATGGACTTGAATGTAAGAGACGACTGACTTTGTGGGATGATAACTGCCTCAGCCTGCACTGACTACTCGAGATGTTCTTCTCCGGAATTCTGCTGTCCTTGTGTATTCTGCGGTTCTTTGTTCTTGTCCACTTGATTATTCCTGCTTGCACACTCACTACCTGCTCTCTGCCCATATCCCCTTTAAAGGAGCCCCCCCTTCCTTGCTGACGGTGTGGTTACTCCCTGGTAACTTACAGTACCCCTTGCCATCTGGAGATGAAGACATGCCCCAGTCAGGCCCTTCACTTTGTGTTAAGTTTCATTCTTTTTAGTAAGTGTGGCTTCTGTTCATTCACTTTTGCTATTGTATGAAAATAACAAATATTCTCTATTTACTACTGATGGATATTCATTTCCACTGTGCTGTATTATGAATAATGTCACTTTGAAGAATCCTGCTCATGTGCTCCAGTTTCTAGAGTTTTTAGCCTGAAGTATATATGTGTGTGCGTGTCTGTACATACTTATGATATTCTGCATTAAATAATACCTAATTGTTTCCAACTTTATTACAACAATTTATACTCCCCCATCATTGCCAGTTTTGATATTATCACTTTCAATTTTTATCCATTCTTGCAATGTGTATTATAGTCCTTTATTTTTCATTCTCCTTATTTCTAATAAGGTTGAGCCCCTTTTTCTTAAATTTATTGGCCCTTTAGATTTATCTGTTTTTCTGATGTGTCTGTTACAAATGTTTGTCCATTTTCTACTGAATTATCGGTTTCTTTATTGACTTGTAGTCATTATATATACATTGAATCAGAATTGTTATATGGATAGCAAATACCTTCTGTCATTGTGTCTTTTTATCCCTTAATATTGTATCTTTTGAGTATCCAAAAGTCCTTAAGAAAATCAAATAATTTTTTTCCCTTAAGTACCCTTTTCATTGTGATACTGAAATTATTTTTTCAGCTATTTTAAGGCATCAAGATTATGTCTCTAGATCATCATAGTATTTTCTTATTTATTTTCTAAAAGCTACATTTTCCATTCTCTTCTAATCATCCAATATGGCATTTGTCCTCTACTTCCCTAAAAGTGTAAATGCCATAAAATTGATAATTTCTGTCTCAAAACCTTCCCTAATATATACATGTGTATTTACAGTTGTTTGCTTGATCTCATTGCTTGTTTATTTCAAATGTAACAGATTAGGAAGTAAATTCTTGGTTCCCCACCCTCTAAATCTGTTCATCTTTCCAAATTTTCTGTCTGTTGTTTAGGCCACATTTATTTAACTTAACATTTATTTTTTCCATTTCTCTTAGTCTCTAAATATAGGGTAGCAGAAATTTCTGTTGAGTCTTCCTACAAATATTTTCTGAATTTTTGAATTGCCATCTTCACTGCTAGTTTCTTAATCCAAGTCAGGCCCATCTTTCCCCTGGATTATTTTACTCTTCTGAGTCATTTCCCTTCTACCTTTGTCCTCCTGTAGTTCTTTCCCTGTTGAGTAGCTGGAGTAGTCTTCAGAAAATAGGAAATTTACCATATGATTTCCCTCCCAAATCTTAACCTCTCAGAATAAAGTAAAACTTCATTAATAGCCCACATGTTTATTTCTGCAACTTCATCTAACACCAGTCTCTGTTTTATTAGTTTGCTTCAGCCACAGCTACTTCTTACATCTAAGTTGTTCTCCAAACCCATCAGTCTTGTAGTCACCTCAGGACTTTTACTATTGCTTCTTCTGCCTGACTTGTCCTTTCCTAGAGGTTGGCTCAACTACCCAGAAGAGTGCCTGGCACATTGTTTAAGTGCTCAAAACTGTTTATGAATTAGAAAATAAATGTATGAAAAAAAAAGAGTGATTGCATAAATGGATGTATTTTTCTGGGACAAACTCCTTTATTAATATATCAATTGATTTTTATTGCATTAGTATCTTTGGTCTAATCTTTATTTGTAGAGGTAGTTTAAATGTAGAGAAGACCTGAAAAATATCCTGCAAGCTCTGTTTGTTTTGATTTAATTCCTCAATTTCATTCAGTTGTCTTTTCCTCCAGAATAGATTTCTATTTACTGGTAATTTGAATTCTGAAAGGTTTGATTTCTTTACTGTAGGCGATTTATTTCACAGTTATGTACCAGGCTAAGCTAACAGACAAATGTTTCAATACTCTGAAATCCATTTTTGAAGAGAGCTTACACTCCTTCTAAACTTACTATAGTTAACACTTCATAATGGAAAGAACGTTAGAAATTATCTAATTTTCAGCTCAAAAATATTCTAAAACATTTCTGCAGGTGATAATCCAGTTTTTGCTTAAAATTGTCCCATAATAAGGGATTCTCTTTCTTCAAAAGACAACGATTCTTATAAAAATGATCCTAGAACTAAGGGAGATATGGATATTTCTTCACAGGATAGTAATCAAACTGATTAGAAACAGGACTGAATTTTGAGATTTGGATTGTGTAGATATGCAAAAAATATCAAGAGACAAATCTTTTGGATCTTTTTGAGACATTTAATGTTTAGGAAATTAGAAAACAGGAATTGAATGGTGGTAAATTTAGGCCTGTAACAGATTTAGATTAATAGTATGAGTTCTTAGCTCCCCTTTTCTTTAACCATAGAGTAATTATTGTGGTTTATGGCAAACTGATGCTCTGGAAGATTCGCTTTTGATATTATTATAAATTTCCTCAGCATTCAATACCTTTTTCATTCTTCTTTTATTCTTTAATAAATGTCCCACTCTTTATCATTGCATCCATTATGTTGTATTCTATAATATGTTTGTCAATACTGTTATTTTTTGAGTGATAAAGGCAGGGACTTACCTTGATTATCTTAGTTTCAGTAATGTTTAGTGGGGAGCCTAGAACACAGTAGGACTCAATGCATTTATTAAATAAATGATCTGCACTCTGTAATTAAGATAGCCAATTGGAACAATAACAGCAAAATTATTTGTTCTAAACTTTCTTGGACCACATTGACTTTTTCGTCATTCATTCACTATTTTAAACTCATGTGGATTCAATTTGAATAGCAAACATTCACTGTGGTTTTGATATATATTTTGTAATTGGTTAACCTGTGTGTTTTCTATACTCAGAATAGGCTTCTCCTTGGTATTAATACTTCTTTCGGCTGTTGAATTAAGGTGCTGGAAGGTTTCTTCCAGAACTTCCAGAATAATTTTTTTAAGAACTAAAAGGATTTTTGAATCACCACCCATAAATATTCAAAATTGCTTTCATGGAGTTCCTGAGTTATGAGGAAAATGAAATCTATTACATAAAATAAAACTTTTTTTTGAGCTTATACCTATAGATTTAAAATGATAACGAGAAAGTTTATGTCACTTTTGGAAATCCACATGAGTTTTTTTCCTTATAAGAGATCCACCTATCACTTTAAATTGGAGAATAGGGGGGCTAGTTTGTAATGGAATGACACATACAGAGGTCCTTGAGGTGATAAGAGGGGATGGCACTCAAGTCAGAGGCAGAAGGACACAAACCCATTTGATACTTCTGCACCTCACCCCTAAAACTGCTTCCCAAAAGAGGTGTGGACGATGACTAACCAGAAGCTGTATTCATGTTGTGGTGCTTGTTTTCTCTGTTAAGTATAAAGCAAACTTGTAGCTAAAAGTGATGGAAGAAATCATGGGGTCAGAAGTTTAAGAAAACTGGAACCAGAAAGTAAGAGAAAAAAATACTTTCATTAGCCTTAAGGTCCAATATAAATGTATTACTTTCAAAATTAGAGAAAAAATATGATTTTTAAAAGTTGGAATTACTATAACAGTTTTTTGTATGTTTCAGGTTAAAACATTTATATTTATTCACACTACAATTTTTAATGTTCAACATTTTTAACATTGCATTTCAAAATAAAAATATGCTGTAGGTCTTCCTTAATAAGTTAGCTTTCCCCATGTAGAGAGCACCTACTGAAAGTTAAAAAAAAGTCAAATATTTTAATACATAGCCTTGACATTTTCTCCCTATAAATAATACTCAAATTAAAAAAAAAAAAACAACTATTAAGTAGGTGCTTACTGGTGTTAAAATTTTTCTTCATAAAAGTGCATATTTACTAAATAATTTATTTTCAGTAAATAAATGAATTTGCTCTTTTTTTCTGCTAAATAAATACTTTTGTTTATATAGCTTCCAAAATATAGGTATAAATAAAAATGTTTATGTAAGAGCACACACATACACATACAAACACACCCATGCACAAAAATATATTCTCCTTGAGACTTACTGGAAATTATCAGTTTAATGTTGTCCTCCCAGGGAGCAGCCAAGAGGTGTCAAACTAGAGGCTTGTTTCAGTTAGAGAGCTTGACTACAAAGTAGCAGAGAGTGCCAAGCCCTTAAGAGTCTAGTTGGTAGTTCTCTTGCTGGAGAACCAATTAAATAAATTATTTTGGATTGTCCTTCATAAATCATGACTTCCATAAATAGTCAGGGAAATGATTTTAAGAGAGGTTATTGAAAATAAGACGCAACAATAATTTGTTGGTTAAATTTTCAACCTCTTTTCCTTACAAGTAAATAACTCTTCACAATTTTACTTGAGGAAATAAAAGAAGTGTTTACCACAACTGCACGCAGTCCTTCTGATACCTAGATGTTTTGAGCTAGCTTTTGGAATGAGGAAGCAATGACACATGAATAACCAAGCCTTAGCTGTGTTAGGATCCCATAAAAATTCAGTAACATTCATGATTCAGACTATAAAAATTGCTGTGCCACTAAACTTTAATGGATTTATTTATGTTCTTTCGTGTTGTGTGTGTGTGTGAGAGAGGGAAAGCGAGAAAGAAGAGGAGAGATATTTCTTCTCTCTGTGAGATAATTTTATTAAAATTCCACTATTTAATCTTTCTCTTTACAAATCAACTCTTCACCTTTTTTATCCCTCATGACTTTCAATTCGTTACTTGAATTTAGCTCTTGAGGATGCATAACTCTCAAAAGTAACTTGTCTGGTGATGTTTAGTTACTGAAATTGATCTCTTATTTAGTTGTTATTGTTTCCAGAGAAGGAAGTAGAGGGGAGGCAGAACTGGGGAGAAAGGTCAAATGGATAGTGATGAATGGTAGCTAAAACTCTGGTACTGGGTGTGGTGTGAAGCTGTACTTCTGAAACTTATATGGTATTGTAAACGAACGACACCTCAATAAAAAATAAAGGACTGCGTAGCTTTAAGTTAAATGAGTAGGTTGCCTAGATATATTTTCTTGGTTTCTCTGTAGAGGGGATAATGTCTCTCCTTTACTAGATGAAAGATACTTTTAATGAAAGTCATCATGAAAATTATAATTCTTTGAGTCTCAGTTGAGGAGTGAATATATTAGCTTTGATCCTAAATATCTGAAATTCATCAGCTAGTTCCTATGGGGCATGTTCCAACAGGATAGTTAGGATTGATATAGGACTATACAATGATTTCACATATTTAATTTTAGGAGCGATACCACCTATAAAATATTGAGTAATCAGTAATTTCAAATAAATTGTATTTTTCTTTGTCTTACACTGTTCATTTTGTCCTGAGTGTTATTCTACTACTTCCCTTGAAACACTCTACACTTTGCTCACTTCTCAACTTCAAGGAAGAAGACTCCCCTGACTTAGCAGATTTCTCCAAGTTCCTCTACTACCCTCTTTGGGTGCATATTTTTCTGACTACTAGCACCTATGTCAAGTGTATTAAAACTGTTAGTTCTTAAGTAATTTACTATGCTTCCCCCGGCACACAGACATAGTGCTATGCACATTCACAGTTTTTTTTAAAGAACCTATTACATCTGTAGTAATAAAGATTAGTGTTTGTGAAATCATATTTACATAATAGGATGTTAAAATGGGACACTCATATTTACATAATAGGATGTTAAAATGGGACACTTGCAGTTTCATTTGAAAAGTGTTGAGGCAGAAAAGTGTTTTTGGAATTTTAGACAGGCACTCCTGCATACAGACTTTGCAACAGAGTTGCATTTATTGCACTAGATTCCAGTTTGTTGGGTGATCCAGTCACGGTAGGTTGTCACTCGTGTGTATACTCCTGGTTTATCTGGCAGACCACACTGATAACCCCAGCTTACTATCCCCACGAGGAACCAAAGTCGCCGCGAGTCTTCTTGTACCAGTGGGCCACCAGAGTCACCCTGAAGGAAAAAGAATGATTACCTAGTGTGAACACAACCTCAAATTATTAAGGAATTACTTCTATGGCTCTAGAAGTCACATCCACTGTGACAATAAATAAAGCCAGTCTGATATTTCTTATTGAAATTTATTGCTATTTAAAAATGTTCAAAATCCTCCAAGTACACATGTTTGGCATGTGTGAGACGATGAAACTACATTTCACAGAGTTTCATTAGTTGCCTGGTTGACTGCTCCTCCTTTCTTCTTCAGGAAGCCCTCTCTGACCTGCTCCTTTCCTACTGCCACCCCTTCCGCCTCTGGGTAAAATGAAGTTTTCACTGCCTGTGTTCCCACATCCTGTGTGTATCTCTTTCACCATTTTATTTCTTCTTTATTTCTTATAAGCACTTTTGTGTACCTGTTTGGATTTACTCTCCTGGATAATTTTACTTGCATTTTTCTGGTTGCCCTATAAGGTCCATCAGGAAAGGAGAATACTTATTTTGGACACAGTTGTAGCCTAAGCTCCCATCCCATAGACAATGCTAATGAAATATCAATTGAAAGAATGAGTTTTTAGAAGTCTTACTTATCTTCCTAGTCATAACATCTTACCTGGTGTCTGATCCATAATATATCATGAAAAAGTTTTCTGTTAGTGAATAACTGAAGACACTTATATGATAATGAGTAAAACACTTCTTATGAGATACCTGTCAACTAAAACAATCAACCAACCAACCAACAAATATCTTTACATATAATAATTTAGTTGGGGAGACAAATTTAGCATATCTTATTTGCTGCATGTTGGGTTAAGTCTGTGGGTTCTAGAATTAGATAGCTTAGGTTTGAATCTACTACTCATCAGCTATGTGACTTTCAGTAATATGTGTAATTCCTCTCAGTGCCTTAGGTCCTTCATCTGTAAATGGTATTTTTATGCGTTTAACTGATTTTAATACACAAAGAACTTTAGTACAATCTCAGTTTCTTTACTTACTGTCTTATAGTTTTCAGTGTATTGGTTAAATACATTTCTAGGTATTTTAATATTTCTTATGCAATGATAAATGAGTTTGTTTTCTTAATTTTTTTTACTAGTAGTTTCTTATTAGTGAATTGAAACAACAAATATTCATATATTCAGTTTTTATCTTGCAACTTTAATGAACTCATTTATTAGTTCAAGCAGTTTCATGGTAGAGTCTTTAGGGTTTTCTGTATATACCTGCCTCTTTTAGATGGTGCATATGTACTCCAATTAACAACTACTCAGTACTTCTTCTTCATTGTGCTTTTGCTGTTTTTTCTGTATAAGAAATTTCTCTGCTTAGTGTCTACTAAGAGTGGGCAAGCAAATGTTAAAAGTAAGAAGGACATGTAATTTTTCCTGTATCTGTCCAGCTTCACTGACTGATTATGCAGACATTTGAGCTCATTTTCTTTCCTGTAGACCACAGCTTTGCTGAGTACAAGGACTATATTGCTATGCTAGCACAGTCTGGTCCATAAAGAGTAATTAACATATTTTCTTAAATGATGCAATACAGAGAAACAAATAGGATGTTGTAACTTATGTAAAATGCTGTTTCTTTTTGAGGTACTAACTCTATGCATTATAGTAGTTCAGCTATAAATCTGTGAGTCCTGGGTTGGAACACATCGGGAAAGTTTCATGACAAGTTATGACTTGAACTGGGGGAAGAGCAGAATCTTTATTGCATACTAGGGGTGTTGTGAGTAAAGCATTTATTATCTCATGTGTATCCAAAAGTTAGGCCTAATTAATATTTCTAGTAGATCTGAAATTGTCAACGTAGATGTGTGTTGCTTATTTGATTGGTGAATTTTTTGGAAAGTGATTATGAAACTTAAGAATTTATTGTTATAGGGAAAGCAATAACAAGAAACAGAAAGGGGGTGGTAAGGAGAATGTCCTACTCAAAGACATCTCCACGTAAGTGAATAAAGGGAAAAGTGGGCAATTAACAGTATCACAAATAAGAAACAATTCCCTTCCACCTACTAAAACTTGCAGTCAATAAAAATGGTCCATTGTGGAGAAACTACTCATTGATAGTGCAAGAATAACTTGTGTTTTACTTTTTCAAGAATGTGAGCACTAAATATAAAAGAAACATTTGATGGAGAGAGTGAATCTTATTTTCTGTTTATTACTTGCCCAGAAATACATTTTCAGGTTCTCCAAGAAAACATATTTTAAAAAAATTCCAGATACATAGTTTATAATTTCTGAAGTTATATTTTAGAAGTAACACCAAGTAGTTATTATTGTTGCTGTATGAGATTGACCTTTGCATATATGAATAAAGTTTTCTTTTCTTTTTAGGATATGATCACATCAATTGTTTAAACAATTTAATAAAAATTCAGCATTAAAATTTTGTTCTAATTATTTTAAAGTAAGAATTTTATATTTATTGCTGGTTTTTGTATTTTTGGTTGAAAATTACAAGCTAAATCTAAATAGCTTTTTTTCTTATTTGTGGTGTTTTACAGTTGTGGGAGATGTGTGTCAAGTGAATTTTGTGTTTAAATTTTCTATCTTAATGGTGCTGATATTCAGGTGTTATTTATATTCTAAAATCAGTTATTACCTATGAATTTGAGTGGTTACTTTGTAATTTAAACCTTCATAGTAATTAAAAGGTTGAGATTAACATTATTAATATCAGTCATGGTCTAGATGAATAGTAACAGTAAGAGTAATGAAGATTTATTCATTGCTTTGAACATGCCTGACATATTTAATCCTCATCTAATATTCAGAAGTACTCTAAAATTAAATACTTTAATTATCATTCATATTTTATAGATTAAAAAAATGATGAGAGAGGTTAAGGAATTCAAATCCAGTGCCTGGTTCTTGAATTTGAGTGGTTAACTGCTCGACACCTTGACTTCTCAGAATTAGTGTTTTCATGATAGGTCAGCTTATTAAAATTTTTTATCTGTAAAATCTGATCATGAATTTTTGAAGGAGAAGGATTGTGTATTATAATTATGCTACCTCTTTGCCTATCTCTGTATCGCGTGCTAACAGGTGCTATAAAATGGATGATGACATAGGTAACATTGTCTAACACTGACCTGGCATGCATCCACTCCACCTTGAGGTACTCCAGCACATAGCATTCCAGACAAGATGGCTCCATTATAACTATTTGGTGCATTACACACACCATTACTTAATATGTTGACTTGTGCTTGCTCTAGGTCTGGTACTGGACTTTCTGTTAAGTAGAAAAGCAGAAAGAAAATTCACTTCACAATATAGAAATTAGTGACTTTGTGGTGACTATGAGAAGGAATAAATACTTCGACATTTCTTATTCAGCAAAGAAGATGAAGAACTAGGCTATTCTATGATATTTCTTCTAAACGGCATTACCATTTTTATTAATTTTTTTAGATTGGCACCAATTTAATGACTACACCAAATTATTTGGGTCATGAGAACAAAATTAAATATTTTCTAGGAAAATTAAGCCTTTGTATTATTCCTGGAGAGACAATCTAAAACATGGATATAAGCCTGTGGAAATCATTAGTGTTCTTCTTCCATTCTCCAGCTGGTACTCTTATTTTCCCCTTGACCTTATAGCTTCTTTTCACTTTGTACTCACTTCTATTTCAATTTCATTTATTTAACAAACAAATTTGAGCAATGTTTAGGTGCTCATAGAGTTTCTTGCTCTAGAACTTATTTCATCTCAGAATATCTTAAATGGCTGTTAATGGACTTAAAGGGTGTTAAAGCCCTTTGAGAATACTATCAAAATTCTTTCAAAAATTGCTTTATTTATAGGAGAGCCATTTGATCCAATAGGATTTCCAAATCATTGAAGAGCTCATGTTTTCTCATCACCTCTTTTTTTTTTTTTTTTATAACATTTCCTACTATTATGTTTGACAATTTCCAATAGTGTCTAGGAGTATTGTTTTGCTTTGCTGAGTAAACTTAACAGTAACTAGAACTTCGATTTTCCAAGAGGGTTTTGTCCATAGAATCTGACGTTTAGATGTTCTTTAATTAAAAAAAAAAAAAAAAAAAAAACTATATAACAAGCACTAGAAAGTTTTTTGGCTTTGTTGTTTTATTTTTCAGAAGACACTTACCGCTATATTTTCGAGACCCCCATCCTGTAACATAGGCAGTAGAGCCAGGTGGGATATTCTGAGTAGCCTCTGGGAGACACACTCTGTGGATATTTTTTGTAAAATTGACAGGTTTGTTAAGTAGCACAACTGCTATATCATTTTCATGAGTTGTAGATTTATAATTGTTATGGACTAAAATATTTCTTACTCCTATTCTCTGTTTGGGAAATATTGTAGAACTACCAAAGGTGACACTCCATTGACGAGGATTAGAGTTGCTAAAAAACAAAAACAAAGACAAAAGACATGCTATTTCAATAGGAAATTTGTGAGCATTTCAGATATTTGGATTTTATGTTTGCAGCTTTCTAACATCATCTACAACTATTTGATCAATATTTCTTGGCTATATATTTCTGTATTACATAGTTAATAAATGAGTTTAACTCTGTCCTGGCATAATGTATGATCTTTTGTCTAAAGAAAAAAACGAAGTTTTAAAAAATATTTAAAAACCCATACCTTTAGAGGAACATCTTGGTGTTTTTCTATTCCAGTGAGGATATTCTCAATCTCCTTTTTTGATTTCCACTTTTTCTACATCTCATTTAAACAACTTTGAAGTTTAAAATCATGCCTACTTTAATTTTAACTAATTCCTTTCAATAGTTATTTTTCCTTGCTTTGCCTTTAGCCAAAAGTTCCACTTAAGTAAACAGTGGCGATGATAATGAACTCTGTATCATTAATGGATGACGACAGGAAATTGGAGCAACCAAGTTAGATGAAAGAATATGGTAGAGGCATGATAGACCAGATTAAAATTCCCAAGTTGAATGAAAACAATAAAAACCATATGAGACCTTTTATACAATGCTACTTATATAAATAAAAGGCACACAAAACTATAGGTTTGTAAGTATTTGCACACTTAAAGACAAATGTTAAATATATTAACAAATTGCACATATATAAGGAAAGAGAGGTTAGTGCAAGTAAGATTCAGGTATGTCAGAAGAAAAAAATAAAATGAAAGAAAATTTTCATATAGATTAATGAAAATAAGGCACTGAATTGGTTGAGGAACTCAACATTGTTCCCAAGGTTGAATAAAAACAAAATACAACCAAATAACAACATTAGAATTTTATATAATTTAGATAGTGGAATTGATACAGAAAATAAAAATTTTATTTGAGAAATACTTTTATAAAGTATAGTAGCTTGTATAAGAATGAAGCTAGTTAAAAATTCTGAAGAAAGAGAAAGACATAACAATAGGCAAATACTTGAATTTTTTTAACATTGAATTTCTTTTGTTCTGGGACCTTACAATGGAGATTCTAAAGATCTTGCTTTTCTTCCACCCTCCCCCCTACCCCTTCTTCCAGCAAACAAACAAGAACATGATTTTGGAACCAGTTAGATTCAGATTTAAGATATAGTTAGCATATTTGCAGTCTTTTTTAGGTCAAGTTACTTAGTATCTCTAACTCTCAGTTTATTTATACATAAAATGTGCTTGATGAGTCTTCCTCACACAATTAAAAGTATCACTTGAGCTAAGTCAAGTATGTCAGTCAGTGCTTGGCACAGAAGGTAAATATTATTTTCATTAATTTTAGTTCAACAAACTATTACTAAGTATTACTACTGTGTATAAGGAATAGCATAAGTCTCTGGGAATACAAATATAAATAATTATGTTCTCTGTTCTTGAGAAGATCTACGTATTAATGGAGGAGACTAACAGAGAAACTCATAAATCACAGGGATGTCTATTAATGATAGTAAGCAAGTCTGTGGGATTAACATGAAGGAGAGAAGAAAACATCAGGAAAAGCTTCACAGAGAAGGTGACAGGTAATCCTCTCCATGAGTGCCTCATTATTTCTGTGTACCTTGATATAAGGCTGGTCATGTCCCAAACAATCATTTAGTATTTTCAGTAGTGAGCAGGTGTTAACAGAGGTTCACATAGGTTGTCAGCTTTCATAAATCTATTATGGTAGTGAGTAGAGGGACTTAAGGTGATGGTAAACTTTAGAGATTCCAAGTCTTTAAGATCATGGATACCTTTGATAATCATTGTGATATACTGTGGCATTTTTCACAAAGATATTCTTTCCTTGGCTGTTGGTGATTGAATCTGAATGGAGTTTAGAATCTAATTTTGCTTCTGTTACATGTTAGTTACTAAATACCTACTAAGACCAGGTATTTACATTTCTGGTGTGATTTATACCAGTATCATTCATGTTCTTTTTAAGAGACAATAAAGATTGAAATGTTTTTGTGAATTTTATTTTGCTTCTTATTTTAGCTGGTACATAGCAATAAATGTGTTAATCTAAATGAAATTTAGTAGCTCTGGAGTATTTGCAAAATAAGTTTCAAATGTATTCACTGTACATAAGTATGTTGAACTATAAAATAGTCATAAGTAAAATTTGGAATAATTTGACTTTCTTAAAATTTCTCTTCAGAAATCATACACTAGACTTGTTAAACTTTACTCCCTCAATTTAATAGATACTTTTGCAGCAAGTTCTATATTCTGAGATAATATCTTCAAATCTGTAAAGGGCTTCTTACAAATAGTGAAGATTTTACCAAATTTTAATAGGAAGAAATATTAACATTCTGGGGTGGGGAACAGATGGAGCAAATGCTCTTATGTGAGAAAACGTAGGCAGAATTCAGGGGAAGAGAATAATGTTGTCTGGTTGGAGTTCAAGATTCATGCTATGAGAAAAAAGCCTCGACTGATGTTACTGGAGAAATTTTGGGGTGTGGTAAGGTGACTGGATTTTTAGACAGTGATTATTGAAGGTGTCTGGCAAAAGAATAGAGATGATTAGAGACAGAATTGAGTTGAGATCACCATCACTTTTCTGAATAAACTTTCAAAGTTTCCAACAACAGTCGATGTCTAGGATGTCCCAATAATAAAGTGGGTTTAAACCTCACAGGCTTTGGTCATACTAAAGTCTAAAGTCCTCTTATGAGAAGTAGAATGTTTCATTTTTCTCCAATAAGATAACTTGATGCATCCTATCCCCCTGTAATTATTACACAAATTAGTAATAATACTTAATCATATCAACAAAGAATTTTCTGTAAATTGTTTATATTCATTTTATTTATGCTAATCAGTATAACTGATCATTATTTTTATGTACCCGTACACCAACATTAGAATAAAACCTCCCTTAAATGAAGGGGTGGTGTTTTGGCTAGTAGCTTCTATTATAGATAATACTGTGCTCATAGTACATATCTAATTACTTTGAAAGAATAAATGAAAGGCACTGGGGCAAACTGAAATCAGTCATCAGCCTGTGGGTCAGGATTATATAATAATATAATACGCAAATTCCTAAAACAATTAATTTTGTTAACATTTAACATATGCTTACATTGGCATATTTAATCCTATCAGTAACACAGACATCATACTCAACAATGGTACTATTATTGCCCCTAGTGAAAAAAAAAATGAAGCTAATGTGGTTTGGTAAATATCCTGTTAGGATTTAAATGAACCATTCTGACACATAAATATTTATTCTTTGCCATGACTATACTATTTCCTGAAACAGAAACAGGAGTAAAGCTGAAGGAGAAAGAATATTTCTGCTATCATGAACAAAAGGTAAAGATGTATTAAGTTTTTTGTATTGAATTATTTCTGATGCAACCCAATCAATCTCAGTCCTGGGATCTGGGCGGAGTCTATATGTGTGTGTATGTGCGTGGGTGAGTGTGTGTCTCCTAGTTGTTCCCAGATGGATAGGTAGATGTAGCCTCACCTTCTGAAGCAGTGAGCTGCTGTCAGGATCCATTTTTCACCGATCAGGATGCCTCCGCAGTGGTGAGCCCTGTTTAACTGCAAACTAACTTGCCATGGCCAGTCTCCTTCCTCAGCTTTGGTGCCTCCTATGATTCTCTCCTCAGACAGTGTTATCAGGTCTGGACGGGCCCCACATGCTAATGAGAAAAGAGTGTTAATATTATAGGAAGATTACTCATTACATTCGGAGGATGCTTAAGAGTTTCTCCATCTAAGATTTTTATGATCTCTATATATTCTTATCCAGAACATGGTAGTCTTTCCCAAAACATAATCAGCGTCATATTTTTAGAGTACATGTGCGTCTACTATTTTGCCTATAAACTTTACTAGAGAGCATTTTGAACTTAGTTGGCATGCAGACTTCAAATTCTGGAGTAGCTACAGAGTTATCTGAAATTCTTTTTGGGTGGGAATTAGGATGATTTAGCACTGGATGTAGCCGTTCAGATCACACATTGACTAGCAAATTTCTGTCTTCTTTATAACCTTGCTACTCAAAGTGTAGTCTGTGCATCTGTATCATGGGCATCTCCTGGAAGCTTCTTAGAAATGTTGACTCTGTGTGGAATCAACCTGGGTGTCCATCGACACATGAATGGATCAAGAAAATGTGATATCTCCACATATTTATGTATATATGTGTGTGTATGCATGTGTATGTATATTTTCATATACTCACAATGTTAATCAGCTTTAAAAAGGAAGGAAATGCTGTAATTTCAACAATATGGATACACTTAGAAGATCCCATTAAATTAAATGAGGGACTTAAGACACTGCATGGTATCATGTATGTAGAATTTGAAAAAAAAAATCAAATTCATAGAAACAATAAAATGTGGTTTTCATGGTCTAGGGAATAGGAGAAATAGTGTTTGGTAAAAGGTTAAATATATTTAGTTATAAGATGATTATAATTGATAATACTGCATAATATTTGATGAGTAGAATTTAAAATTTTTTTCTAAAATAGGGGGTGGGGAAGCAGATATTTGGTATAGGTATATTAATTAACTTGGTGAGGGGAATCTTTTTACAATGTATATGCATGTCAAACCATCATATTGTACACTTTAAATATCTTACAATTATATTTGCCATTCATATTTCAATAAAGCTGAAATGAGAAATTAATTCTCAGATCCACACCAAGAAAGAAATCATAGTATGTGCTTTCATTTCCAACTTTATTGAGGAATAATTGGTAAGTATAATTATATATGTTTGAAGAGTAAAATGCGATGATTTGATATCTATGTCTATCTATCTATACATTGTGGAGTTATTACCAAGATCAAGATAATTAACATGTCTGTTGTCTCACATGGTTTTAACTCTGTGTTTATGTGGTAAGAAAGTTTGAAATTCACTTTCAGCACTTTCAAGTATACAGTACTATATTATTAACTATAGTTACTAAGCTATACATTAGATCCTCAGAGCTTATTAGAAGCTGAGTTTTAATCAGCAATTCATGTGTACAATGAAATTCGAGGAAATCTGCTCTCATCAGAAGACTCCATGGTGTATTGCAGTTCATTATGGAAGTTCCAGTCCATCTTCATAATGGGCTCTGTATTATCAAGAATGGCCTTGAAGAAGTTCCTTCAGGTGCACAGAATATTCTCTAGGGTGACCAAAGGTTTCTTAGTATCTTTAGGAGGTTTCCTTAAACATTTTAAGAGAGCCTATGAACACTCCAATGGCCAAACCTGAAATAGGATGGGGGTAGCCACTCAATTCCTTTTAAGCCTCATTCTTATGATTTATTTTTTCTTGCTTAGTTTATTACCAAGAAATCAGAGCTAAATCATCAACAATTTTTATTTCTTGGCTAGATCTGCCGTTATGACACTGTTTCAATAGGACAAACATCCTAAAGTATTTTTCAATCAGACATCTCAGATAGAAAACCAACTACCATTAAGAATATACATGAAACATAGGTTCTATTGCTGTATTAGACAATTACATTATCTAGTAAATTACTGGAGCACATTTTCATTAAAAAGAAGCATGAATTAAAAATATAATGAGGTTGAAAACACTCGTAGAGATAGCATTGCCTTATAAGATTATTTAATGGGATAGACCAGGTGCACTGAACTAAATTTAACTGCATTCTATCAGTCAGAGAAGTAGATTATGTTTTCTTTCCCCTCAGGGAATATATTTCTACTTTCTTAGTCTGAGAGTATATAAAATGACATTGGAATGTAGTGACACTTCCATTAGATTATAAACTTAGAAAACATTTTTCTTAATTATACCTTACGATTAACTATAAATCCACAACAAAGATGCTGTTATGAGAAGCCTTAAAAATGGTGTCACCAAACAATTTATAAATCTATAGATCTGCCACTACAGAACCATGACAAGAAAACTTTCCTGAAGTTGTCAGGAAAATTTCATGAGGTCAAACTATATGTAGCATGGATAAAATTCCATTGCTACTTATTCCTTCTAA
Source organism: Solenodon paradoxus (assembly GCA_004363575.1). Taxonomy (NCBI): domain Eukaryota; kingdom Metazoa; phylum Chordata; class Mammalia; order Eulipotyphla; family Solenodontidae; genus Solenodon; species Solenodon paradoxus. The sequence goes on from RJWH01000317.1 coordinate 830,479, forward strand.
ATGAAGATGAAAATCTAAATATTATTCTATGGACCAATGGACTCAGCAATGTTCTAATAACAACCCACATGAGTGAACTAAGAATAAAGTTAGTAAGTTAATAGAAACTACTTTGCCAAAGAGCACAAATAACTTGAACTTTGACTTCCTATATTTTGGTAAAACTATTTACAAAATAATTTTAAAACTTACCTTGAGAGAAAATATGTACTGTATCCTCATCAGTAAGTGCTGGTGTTAAGAAAAAAAAAGTGAGATTAAGGTCAGTACAATAAGGACTATATATCATTTCACTTTAATTTATTAAAGCATAGGATGCACACAACCATAATGAGAATCACTGAGAAGGCTGCTAAAATATGGATTCCTAGGCTCCCTCTCAGACTTGCTGAAAGAATCTAAGTATTGAGCCCCAGAAATCCTGTTTGCAATCTTCCCCCAACTTTTTATTCATACTAAAGCTTTACTTCAACTTCTCATCAACACTTAAATAATACTTAGAAAATATTTAAAGATATCTCTACTCAAGTCAACAACTTGTTGAGAAAGCAAGGACAAAGTGAGATATGGTATAATAAATTCTATAAACTAATTTTTAATTCATTCAAATATATACGTATATATAGATATGTCTGTACTATTCTACCGATACTATTCTTAGTGTTGCAGGCATAACAGTGAGAAAAGTACAGGGGATATCCCCCACATAATTTGGTGATAGGAATTAATCAAGGAGTCATTCAAATAAATTTATGTGCAAGTGGAGAGTTCTCCACTAGCTCACAATTCAGAGATATTCACATAAGTTAATCATGATGAGAATAACCCTTAACCTGCATTCTGAAGACCTAAAAAGAATTTTTTTAGGCAGACAAGAGTTGAAAAGTCACTTCAGGTGAAAGTGATAGTGGGCACAATGCATGAAAATTTGATTTTTGTGGAGCAATGAAGTCAGCAGACCTAGTACAAGTACTGAGTGCAGGGAAATGGAAGGAGAGAATAAAACAGAAAATACGTTGGGATCAGATAATGAAGGTCTATCTATTCTAATTTACCTTTTGATTACCTGATAGTTTTTCTCTGCATGTTCTATGTCAGTCTCTAACTCAACACAAATTTTGTCAAAAAATTTGCTGCTTGTGTTTCCTCCTGTAGTAAATGAACACCCCTTCCACCAAGAGCTAAATATCTGAAATAGTTTCTAATTCATCCTTATTGTCATTTATACATTTTATAGGTCTCCAGATTTTGTACTCTGCCCCATTGCTTTGGATACTACTTTAGTTCATGTTTTCATCATTTGATAGATACTAACCCTATTGCAAGTTTCAATCTCAGCCTCTTTTTTTTGTATTTTTTAATTCATTCATCTTTACTAGATTACATATTTCCCTGTTTAAAAATATCTTAATGAGAAATCAGTCTTCTTATTTCCTATAATAAAAATTCAAAAATTTCTTACAGTTTTCTAAAATCAATTTATACAGATTTATTTCTGTCAGAAGTTTTACAGAGCATGAGCATTATGTCTGTTTTGTCTATGTCTGAGGAGCCAAAAAGGCTTTTTTTTTTAAAGGAAAGTTGCAGGCAGGAATGAAGGTGAGCAGGCTGGCAGGTAGGAAGTGAGAGGAGGAATAAGTACTTTATCTTGCTTTTATTTTTAATTGTCTACACTGGTTGTTTCCTCCTACACTCAGGACTCAAACCCAGTGGTATGAGCCTTGCTCCTTTGGAGGTGATGGACCTAACCATGCTTCACCAGAGTGTGCCAAAAGAGAGTAGGGAAAAATACTTCATTAATTTTTTTTAACTTAGGTGCTCATACTGATTGTTCCCCCCGACTCTGACTCTTGAACGTAGGACCTTGGGATGCATGCGGGTGTACCCCCAGGCAAAACAACCTTTGGGAGGTAGAAAATAAAAGGAGGTGACCACTCTTTTTCATTCTTTGAACAAGAGAGACTTGAGTTCAATCCAGTCGTCCCAACATGCTACTGTATGACCCTGGGAAATTATTTTTTATAAGTGGGGGCAATAAAGGTATCAGTAAGATATGGTAGTTGTGAGGATAAACAAAATATAATGCATGTGCATCAGTCAGTTAGAAAGGAAACAGCCAGCCATTAAACCGCAACAATGTCATAGGGGCCCTTGCAGTTTAAGGGTGAGAGGATTTGGAGGGGCTGGGGAGACAATACTGTAGGCTTGGAGCAGTAGTTGTTTACCAACAGATAGGAAAGGACTGTGATATTTCAGTAACTAATATAATTCTAACAGGTATATACTGGTTGAATATCATGCCAGTGTGAGAACCACAAAATTCCTTTGATAGTGAGATTATGATGAGGGAGTAAGGATTTATTAAGCTAATAGTGCACAGCAAAGTTGGAAGTTATATTCTATGCAGATACTGAGTTATCTCTTTTAGTCATGCAACAAATATTAGTTGAAATTTATCGTGTCTTAGATACTGTGTAGGAGAATGTTTAAGGCAGACTGGTACTTGCCATTAGGAAGTTTACAAAGTAGGATGAAGAGAAAAAATACAAAAAACATACAGATTCGTAATTTAAATTATGGTAAGTGTTATGAAGGAAGATGAAGGAGCTTGTGACATAAATAAGTGAATAATGCAAGTTAGAAAAGTCTTATGTGAACAAGTAATCATTTAGCTGAAACATGAAAATGAGGGGGTGATCTAGGGAATGTTACTAGAAATTAGAACAATATATGGTAACAGGGAAGGGAAAACAGAAAATAGATTCAAGACAGGCAGAGTGAGAAAGGATTTTCAGAGAGGAGATAGGGATTTTGATAAATATAATTTTCTTTTTATTCTACAAGTATTTACCAGACACTTTCTAGCGTGCCAGACTCTTTTCTGGGTGAGGCAGATCATGAAATAAAATATTCTCTGACCTTGACTATCTCGTTATCATTCCCACAATATACAAATAAGTTAAATATTTGACCACAGTATCCCTCATAAGGAGTGTTAGAGGAAAAATTAATAAAGAACTTTTAGTAAATAAAATTTACTATATGAATGTTAAGGGGTTCTTTACATTATAGACTGTTTTGTACAAGAAGGTTATATATTATATCTAATATTTTAACATAGTGTTTTCATACAGTAAAATTAAAAGGAACAAAGTAGCCCTTCATTCAGTTTAAATATGAATTAGAACTGGTTAAGTTTAGGGACATATTGAAATAAATTAGCATATAAAGCATATAAAGATGATACTTGCATGTTATCTCAGTTGAAGGATTTATTTCCAAGTTTCCAGAGTTATTCAGTATTTGGTGTAAAATAGACTCAATTCTGTTTTTCATTGATGGTCCATTGCTATTTCTAGTGAATTTAAATTTCATGACAATATCTGCTATGACACCACTACCATCTTGCCTGGAAAAACATATATTAAAAAATGTACAATTATATGTTTCTGCTGTTCTGCTTATTTATATACTCTTTTTGATTAAACATTTAAGTATTTATTTGCTGAATTTAACTTTAGAACAAATTCATATAATAATATTTGCATATATAATATATGTCACAATGCTGTTTCACAAATTTGATTTCAGTGTCTTGCGTACTTTACCCATGATTAAGTATAACTGAAGTTGAAAAAAGAATGCTGGCGTTTCAATACCAGCTCTACCATTCAGTGTTTCACTTTGAATAACATTTAAGTTTCTTAATCTTTCTGTAAAATAGATGGTTTGAAGGTTAAATAAATTAATATACGCAAAACTTTTGGGAAGAATATGTTTTTTTTAAAACCCCATCTGATTAACAAACTTTTAAAGAGACGAGTTTCTAAATTTATGTGATTTTGAAGTTCAAGTTAATTTTCTGATACCTATACCCATTCATCTGGCTCTGAAAGTAGATTTCAACTTTTGTAGTCACATGTTAAGATTTCAGCTCCCATTTGAATTAACCACAGACATTCCTTACAATGAAACTTGATAATGTGATTAAAGGCTACGCTTAACTAAAATCTAGATAAATTCCACTTCCTTCCATATAAATCACTTTCTTTACCTAACATTGTTATCTTTTTTTAAGGAGCAGTAGGCAAATTTGGTTTTGATGTTCTCAAATTCACTCTAGGATTTCCCTCTCATCTTAATAGTCATTTCTGCCATAATATTCATTCCAGATATCAGTTTAATATTTACTTTGAAAATTAATTTTCTTTAAGTAGATATTTAATAAATTCTTCTTGTGCTAATCACTTTTTAGTTAGAAATTAGCTATGACTAAGAGTTATATATAATTTCCATTCTCATGGATTTTTCAGTTTAGATGGAAAAGCAGACAGTAAACAAATAATTATAACCACCATATCTAGCAACATAAAGACTAAATAAAAAAACTGTATAAAACAGACATAAATGCTAGATAAAATATAATAAATTCCATTTGATATAAAAACCTGAGCTCTCATAAAAGTGAGATAAATATTGGAAGATCCATAAAGAAGAACATGAATATTATGTGGTAAACACTAGAATATCTAACAGGTTAGAGTTTTAGCATTTACAAAGATACTGGAGATAATAAGCAGTCTGAAATGATTTTTCAGAAAAAGGTCCATATTCTCAAAGAACTAAATTCTCAATAAAATCACGGATTAGGAAAAAAATGCTTGTTATCTTGTAAAAGAAAAATAAATTTACTCATCTCAGAGGTACAGTTCTGAATGGAAAAAAAGATAATACTCCTGAGAATTCATGATGAGGACATTGGTTGCAAAAAAGTTTTGGATTTGCATTAATAACTCCCTGGATGGTCCCAGAAAATTTAAAGAAAGAAATTAATCAAAAAGTGATCCAGGTGATGCTTATCTTCCTACGGTATCTAAAGGAGCAAATGCTCTGGAGATATGTATGTTACTCCAAGCTACACGGGGTTCCACTTATAAAGATTAGAGATAGTCATACAACTCAATGGTAAATAATATATCATGAGAAAGACTTAGAAGAAGAGTATTCTCAAAAATTTTACATAATAAAATTAACAGATAGTAAGTATTGGAAATGGCTGCCAACATAAAAGAAGGAAGCATAAATATGGGAAAATATATGACACTGTCAAAACAGATCAGGCAGAACCTCAAAAGAAACAAATAAGAAAACAAGATAAATTAATTTTTAATTGAAATTAAAAAACTCAATGAATGGTTTATACAGACTATAGGACAATATGAGAGACATTTAGAAGAGAGAATTGTATTAGATGATTACATGTATGGGTTGAGGGAGGCTGGAATTAAAGAATTATCTCATTTTCTTTTTTTAGTGATTAGGTTGTAGGTGATGTCATTGCTAGAGGCAGAAAACACTAAAAAGGATAATATTTTGTGAAGGAGACATGGTAATTTCACATCTGGACATACCAAAGTTGTATTGTCTGCAAAACATCTATATGATGATATCAAGTAGATGCTTATATATATTCATATCTAGATATGAGAAGAGAGGACTGGCCCAGAAATATAACTTTAAGAATAATTAACTTATGGGTGACAATGAAGCCACTGAAAGGAGAGAATTCTCATCTCTCCTGACAAGAGGTTGAGAGCGCTGCCTGACATTCCACATCTGAGGAATATACAGAAAAAGAATAGAAGTTAGCAAAGAAAATCAAGGAGTCATTGGAGAGAACTGAGGAAAATCAGGCGGTATATAGGAACCACAGAATGGAACTATTTCCAGGATGAATGAAACTCCAACAATACTGAATTCTTTTGAGAGATATGGAGAGACTGATAGGATTCCTTTGGAGTTTGTGATTTGGATAGCATTTTTGAATTTAGCAAGAATGATTAGTAATTTGTGGTGAGGACAGAAGCCAGATTTTAGTAGATGATGAAATGATAAATGAACAAAAAGAGAAAATGCAGATGATTCCTTCAGTCCTACAAGTTTTGAGAGCTTGTGGCTAGTAGGGACATTAAAAAGAAAATATTAAGATAAATATGCACAAAACTGACTGAAATTCATTTTGGAAAATGGATTCTTCCAACTCTTCTAAATTCTCAACAAAACATCTGACCAGAGTTTTGTGCTTTTGGGTACTCACATGACTTTACAGAGAATAAGAAAATAAGTCTTCTAGTGGTGTTTATATTTGAGATGAATTAATGTTTTCTCTCCCTTCTAAAGAACTCTTCTATATTTTTTTAAGAACTGAGCAGTGTGGGCATTTGAGGCATTTATGCTAGGGTCAATAAGGGTGACTATACTATTTGGGAGGGCCGTCTAATCATATGGGTAGGTCCATATTCAACTAAGGAAGGAATGCCAAATAACTAGCAGTCGTGGTGCTACTCCTTCTATTATTAATTCATTTACAAACATGCTTGGATTTGGTCACTGAATCCATTTTATGATAGTGTCTCAGCCAGATAAAAATAAAAAAGACGCTTTCATTGTAGGTGACAGTGTTCTGCTTTTAGATGAGTAGTATGCCCAGGACAACAGCATGGCACAATTTCAGGGAGCACTGTTTTTAAAGATTACATTGTGATTGATATCTGCTGAATTTATGCACAAGGATAATTCTGTTACTGTACCTTCAACACAAGTTTCTCTCATCCTTTCCTCCTTTTTCCTTCAAGAATTAATAGAACATATGTAGCGTTGTTTTTGGAATTTCTTTTAAGCTGCCCTTGATACTACTTTCATAATATTGCAACAAACTGTGTTAATGTCTGATGGTCCATTCTAAAATGGCCTAAAGTGCATCTATAATTATACATTTTTCAATATAGTTCCACTCACCGTAGTTTGACAACATGAGCTCTGACGAACTGATTTCTTAAATTTGATTCTCTGAATGCTTTACTAAGCTGTAGAAAGAAAGGAAAAAAAAAACTTTTTGTAATTATAGTCTTCCACTCTTTCCTCCCAGTCTTGCAGCATACAAATCATGTTAATAAAGAATAGGGATGTGAGTTTTTTATTTAGTTCATTTCTGTCTCAGAATACATGAGATTGATTTAGGCAGATTATATAATTTTTGATACAGTGCCTCCTTCTTCATCTATTACACATAGTTGAAAACAGACTGTAAGAATCTTCACTAGATGTTATTATAAAGGCATCAGATGTTTTATTAAATAAGAGCCCATGTTATGTAATTGGTGACAGTTCCTAGGGGACTTGCAGCAGGAGACAACCAATACTAGGGGAGGCTACTGAGAAAAATTATGTTGTGTGATTGCTCAACAACTGTTTTTGAAAAGATAAACCAGAGTGAAATGAGTAGCAATGCAGAGCTTGAAGAGAAAGGGGACAAGAAACAAAGGGCAGTAGCTATCGTATCATTTCTTATTAATGCTCAAGTATCAGAGATGTTATTAGCATCAGTTAGTAATTTCCTGACCTAATCTTAGCTGTCTTTTTGAATCATTGCTCAGTCTAACAAAGATGGTCCTCTTGTGGTATAAAGTTCACTTTACAGTGAAGAATAGAAGTGTTTCTATGACCATAACAGTTATTTCAAGATACAGGGTCCTATGTACTAAGATTTCAAATAAGGAGTGGACCCTATTGGTTTGAACTATGAAGTTGAACCAAAGTAGAGGTTCACATGAAGAGGTGAAGATGGGGAAATTAAGAACAGCCTGAATAGTAAGCTAAACTAGGATTTGAAGCTGCTTCCTGGAGTTTATACAATCTCTATTATACCCCATTGTATCTTTCTTTTTCAATATCCATTCCTATTGACTAATCTGAGACCAACCAGGTATCTGATAAAATAATGATTTATTTTCCAGAGAAGTCATGAACATTTTAAAGACTAAGAACATTGCTTATATAAAAATAATTGGTATTTATTTTTTTAATTCAAGAAATACTGGCAGTAATAAAGGGAAACAAAAAGTCAGCACAACTTTAAGGTCTAAAATTAAATTTGTGTCATTTGGTGAGGTATATTCCAGTTACCTATGCAAAAGTAAGTGTTTTAATATGTTTACTAACATAGAATATTATAGGAAATATTTTAATAATATATTTTAATTTTACTTGAACAGAAGCAACAGAAAATCTTCTAAAGCTGCAGGAGTTGCTGAAATTTGGATGTTTCTTGTAATTATATTTTAATGTGCGATTTGGTATTGTACTGACATAGGCTAGATTAAATCAAAGTGTTAAAAATCCACTTTAATAATGATATTTGTGCTATGTGGAAAACATTAAAAGGCAATTTAGTGAGGACTTAGATAATAAGTAATATAAAGAAATCAAGTTGAGTAGTTAATTGTTATTCATGGGCAAGGACAAAAGAGGCTTACACATAAGATTTCATAAGTCACAGAGTGGGTGAAAATATTATTATTGATACTTTAGAATTAGAACTTATCAAATGATTTATAGAAAATCATTGATCAGATGAAAAGTTAAAAACTTTATTGAGCATATCCTATCCCCCAGAAAAAGAAAAATCATTGGCTGAACAGATGCTTGAAGAAGATGCCAATGGGATAGTGAGAAAGGAAATAAACAAAGACTGCAGATAAGTTAGCTTGCTATGAGAACTTGCATGAACGTTGTAACCTTTGTCCTCTCAGTTTCTCCAACTGTAAAAGGAGAATAGCCAAAAGCGTATTAAAATTTTATATGTTCATATTTGACAAAAGCAATTTACAGAGTGAGTACATCTACCTTTAATGTGCTTTCAATTCAAACTTTTGACCTTTTGTTTCCTTTCAAAATAGCTACTGTGTTCAAGGTCCTTCCATATTGTCACAAATAGTAATATTTCATTTATTTTCTTTAATAGTTGAATAGTATTTCATTGTGTATATATAATACATTTTCTTTATCAATTTGTCCATCAATGGGCACTTAAGCTGTTTCATATCCTGACTATTGTGAATACGCTGCAGAAACATGGGGGGCTTCATATATCTTTTTGAGCTAAAGTTTTTGTTTTCTTTGGATAAATAATTGTAAGAGGAATTGTTGATGCCTATGACAGTCTTATTTCAATTTTTTAAGGAACCTCCTTGCTGTTTTCCATACTGGTTGTACCAATTTACATTCCTCCCAACAGTGTATAAGGGATCACTGTTTTTCACATCTTTGCCAACACTTATTATTTCTTGTTCTTTTATGCTATTAATTGCAACATGATTATGCTATATTAATTAAGTCAGATGGAGAATAACAAATACATTATAATTTTACTCATATGTGGAAGATAACCAAAAAAGGAATCAAAACCAAAATCTTAGGTTCTGACAGCAGAATGGTGGCTATCTGAGGGGTAAAGGGATGGAGTTTGGTTGTACTAGGTAAATGGATTAATTTAATGGTGTTGGATAGTAACCAGACCTTTGGTGGTGAGTGTGTTATAGTATATACAGTTGTTAAGTGTGAAGTTGTACGTCTGAAATGTATACAGTTTTGTAAGTCAAGGTTTTCCTCAATAAAATAAAAAAATAATTGAAAGCATTATTTTTGTGCTCAGAGTCAAGAGCTTACTATGACACATTTGATTTTGTAACCTGTATTGTTGCCTTTTTTATTACATTGTACAGAAATCAAGTAGACAATGAAAAAAGAAAACTGTTTTATAATTCCCTCATGACAGGGGGTAACAATATTTTATTTGTAGGCTAGAAAAGTCTAGAATCCTTATACCTCAGTAGCAGTCATAATCAATATGAATTGAAATAAGATATAGACTATTCTGAAACATTCTAACAGAGTGATCATCATTAAATTTGTTAATAGGTTAGGTCATATAAAGGGTCAAACACTGCATATAAAATATTCATAGTGGCCCCATTTTTAATCTTGAATGGGAAAATATCTTGTTAGTTGCCCATGAATGTGTTAGTGAAGTCACTTTATTTTCAGTTTTGCCTTATTTTATAGATATATATGTAATTTTTTATATTTTTCAAGGTAAGTACAATAGGAGAAATATTTTTGTGATTTCTATTGCCTTTTAGTTATAACTTTCTTTTCTTTTTAATCAGAAGACAAGGAAAGCTTAATCTTCAATAAAAAATGATATGTGGCAATATAATCTACAATAGTTACCAAATATTTTTTATATACTTTTTTGGGAAAAGCATTTGTGCATGAGTAGTTAAAACATATATTCATGTGCAAATTATATACATGTAATAATATACTATTAACATTGTGCATTATAAAAGTCAACAAAAGTATAAAGAGGTTGAGTTACAGAAAAAATATTTAGGTATTTTATTTCACTTATTTTTTATAATAATATTTTTCAGTGTTAAAAATATGACTGGGTAGAACTTATAATATCTGAAACATTCTTTGATAAAATGACTCTAGATATGATTCTGTTTAAGTTAAACAAGGTGAGAAAGCAGGAATGAAGGAAGTAGGCAGGAAAAAAATGAGAAGAGGAAGAAACATTTTTATTCGTTTAGTTGTTCATTTTAGCTGTCCCTCTACTATACTTTTGTAGCTATACATCTGGGTCCTTGGGCTATAATGTGAACTGTTCCCAGGTGTGGACTTAACTTTGGAGTCATCAGGGCATGATATAAATTCCATTTTTTAATAGTTTCTTTTTCTAAAGGTGCAGGCAGGAATGAAGGTGAGTAGACAGAGAGGCAGAAAGAGAAAGGAGGAAGGACTTTATTAATTTTATTTAGATGTTCATCATGGCAGTTTTCTCAAATCCTGAGTTTTGAACCTGGGACCTTAGGATATATGTGGACTATGGACAGCGTTACTAAACTACTAGGTGACCAGGGTGTACCTTACTACTTGGTTTTAAATGCTGAAAAATTTCCCACACAATTATGTGGCACAGCTCATGAAGCACATCACTGGTAGAGTTTATAGTAACTTTTAAGAACTTATTGTCAATAAATCATGACATGAAGATATCAACCCACTCATCATGCAAAGTTTTTGTTAAAAGTCAGCAAGTGATTTTCCATCTTACTTGAGGTCAATTGGCTCTCTGTGCAAACTAAATAGTGTTTCATTTCATAAATTTTTAAAAGAAAGGTTTTCAGAATCAAAGAAACATGATAACTAATCCTTTCCTCCCTATTTTTTTATGTGTGCATGTCTGAACACTTTTACAGATAACATAGCTTACATTATTTTTAGTAAAGAGAAACAAAAAAGCTAGTCACCTAATGATGGATATTTTACTAAACAAATATTTTTGAAAGTGTTCTCTCCATAATATGTTATTTTTTTTAAAGTGGTTAATTTTTCACACCTACCTTGAAGGGACAGGGCATGTGTGTGTATGTGTACTTGTATTAAATACATTCTAGGAAGCATATTACTTTATCTAGGGTATTATTTCATCAGGTAAATTGCAGGTTTTAAACTTTGCTTTTGAGGATTATTCTCAGCCCTCTTGTTAATCTGGGGGAGGTTTAGTTTACTTTTATAACTGGCTAATCTAAACTTTAAATCCAGTGGAAAATGTACGTTACTGAAATCTCTATCTGTCCTAGCATCCTGTCTGTCCTACTGTGATGCTTGCCTTCCTTTCTTCCCTCAAGATATCTTCACACACATTATTTGGGACCAGCTGACACAGTACTAAAGAAGGGTTCCAAAGACAATCCATTTGTTAAATAGTAACAAAGCTAAGGTTCTTATTTTCCTATTTTTTAAGGAAAAAAATAGATGTAGAGGGATGTTTGAGTGTCTTCTTCAATCATTCCAGTAAAATATTGTGAATCTCTCCCTGGGATGAGCAACCCCGCTTTACCCCACTTTGGAGACCACTCTGAGGTTCACCTTGATTACAATGTCATCTTTATTTTGTTTCTCTTAAAATTAGTACAGGGACCAACAGGTAGAAAACATTATTTATTCATTTACTCAACATTTATTTTAACACTAATTATGTACTAAATTCATTTTTAGGCATCAAAAACAATAATGCTTACTGAATGTACCTGAAATAAACTTTGATGATGTAAGTGATAAGATAATATTATTTTTAAATTGATAATTTTTTTTTCTCTCCTGTATCCTAGCTTGTTTATGGCAATGTCATTAAATATATTTTAGAAAAAATGCAATTTCTTTTGCCACATGGTCCCTGAAACCAAGAGGAAGTTTGAATAGTTCAGCTTATCTCATATATAAATTCCGATGTAAGTCTTTTATTAGGAGAGACCTAGACAATCTGAAGCACCCGTGTTTCGGATACATGTAGTTTGCAAATAGGTGCTTTCATTATTTATAAGTGTCCTTGTTCATTTTTTTCATGCATTCAACAATAGTTTTGGGGCACTTTTTGTGTTCCATACTCTGCTATCAAGCACTGGGCTATAATGAGTAGAGAAAATAGTCCTTGTCATCACGGAACTTTTATCTATTTAGGGGAAAAGTTGCTAATCAAATTATCTTCCATATTTAAGTGAAATTGTAACTGTGATGAGGACAGATTTGATCAAGCCAATAAGATTAGAGAAAATTCTTCGAGGAAAAGTTTATAGAGATAAAATCTTTAGGAAGAATCAGAGTTAGCTAGCTGAAGAGAAGGAAAATCTCACAAATGGAGTCAATGATATACAAAGTTCTGGAAATGAGAGGCTGGCGAAGTTGTAGCATAGAAAGAAAAAGTCTAGGGTGATAGGTGAGATCAGATGATTCAGGTCTTGTTAGTAGGGGAACCATTTGATTTTTGTCACTGAATTGAACTTTTTAGTGGTATTCTTGTGTTATACAGAAGCTGATGTATAATGAAGAATACCTGAAACTTACAAAATGTTATAATGCATTCCTTAAGTAAAAAATACAAAATGATGGGAAGTCATTGAATTACTTTAAACAGAGAATAAGACAAACAGATTTTCAGTTTGAGATCAATCTCTCTTGTCTATGCATATGCATAATCAAGTATAGAATAGAAAGAAAGCAAATTAGTAAGGATGATATTTTAGTACTCTAGAATAGAGATGATGGATGGAATGGATGTGGTGGTAGCAAAGATGAAGATAAATTAATGGCTTTTAGGGAAATATAGGGGATAAAACCTATTGGACTTGGTAATGAATTGGGTATTTGGAGTGATAAAGATAGTATGTCAAGGAAGAATTCTGGGTTCCTGGTTTTAAAAACGGAATTAATGGTGTTGTCATTAATGGAGATAAGAGTATAGAAGAAGAAAGGATAGAATGGATACAAAGAGTATGATTTGGGGATAAAATATATTTGAGATTAAAAAAACCCCAAAAAACAGTCAAGTAGAGGTATGAAGCTAACAGTTGGATGAAAACTTCTGAAGTACACAAGAAAAGTCTGGGCTGGAGAGTGAGTCATCAGTATATAAATGTTGAAGGGAGTAATGGTCATGGATGAGATTATACATAAAGAGTGAGAAGAGAGGTGTGTAGGTCAAACACTCGTAAATTTCAACAGTCAATGGCAGTAGAGAGGAGAGTGAGCTTGTAAAGGACACAGAAGTGGCTAGAGAAACAGGATAAGAAAAACAAGTGAATAAGCAACATGGAAATCATAAAATCATGAACTTTTTGAGTTAGAATACAGCATAAAATGATCGAGTTCAACTATTTTATTTTATTGATTAATAAACTTAGGATCAGAAAAAAGAACTGAAATGTTTAACATATTAAATTCTAGAACTCTTCTGTGGCTCATTAAGTATAACAATATTGTTTATGAGGCAAGAATAATGATGGTACTCCTGTTACCACTGGGAAATAATATGATGCTTACATTTGGAGTCAAGAGATGTTGGCTTGATTTCTGGCTCTACCACTTTCCAGATGAAAAGTCTCTGTAATATTTCTTAATCTTACAACCTTTACTTATCCAGCTATAAAAACGATTTATTAATTCACATGGCTGTTGTGAGTTGAAGGTTAGATAACACATGTGAAAGTGCTTTACAAACTAAAAAAACTAGAGTATTATTCATATGTTTTAAATGTTCAAAATGTTTTTACAGAAATATAAATATATGAGATGAACTATGGAAATCATACATCAGAAGAATTTCAAGGGAAATTTTACTATGTCAGATGTTTTAATATAAAGCTATAGTACTCTAAATAGTTTGTACTGGTGTAGGCAAAGCTTATTAGTGAGAGTAAAGGAAAAAGAAAAGGAAACCAGCATATGATAAAAATAGTGTGACAGTTCAGCTGCACTGTTTAACGTAGTTTTGGTATCACTTCTTGGCTAAAAAGCTGGATTTCTACCTTACTACAGAATAAATACCAGATGAATCAAGTATAAGATTATGAAAATTGAAATGATAAAAGTACAAAAAGAAAATGTGAGTGAACATTTTAAATAATATCTGAAGTGGAGAAGGTCATTTTTAACCTAGTACAATAGTTAGAAGTTATAAAAAAAATTAAAAAGATGGATAATTTTGGCTATATAAAAAAATTTGGCACAAAAACCTCATATTAAAAACAAGGTTGAAAGCCAAAATTACATGAACGAAAGGCAAATTTTAATACTATAACTAAAAAATGTTTTTTTTTCCCTCATTCATATAAAAGATAAAATGTTCATTTAGTAAATGTCAAGGGCGCACCCTGGTGGCCTCATGGTTTAGTCCAGTGAGTAGAGTCCACATACATTGCAAGGATCAGGTTTGAGACCTGGGACGGGGACAAAAACCAATATGAAGAGCTAAGTAAAATAAATACAACACTTTTTCATCCTCTCTTCCCACCTGCTTGCCTACTCACCTTCATTCCTGCCTGTACCTTTCCTTAAAAAAGAAGGAAAAAAGAAAATGGCAAGCTTTTGTCCAAGAATTTTACAAACCATATTATAAAAATGACTTATCAACATGTGAAGGCAGATTAAATATCAGCAGTTTTCAAAGAAATGCAAACAATAATAATGAGATTACCTCTCATGTATTGGAATAGTGGCATAAAGATTTATGATGCCTAGTGGTAATACTATGGGTAAATAAGCATACTTATGTATATTTATATACAGCTGGTGAGAATGTAAACTAGTGCATTTCTAGAGTGCAATTTAGAAATGAAAATATTTAAAATGCATATATCACTATATTATGTAAGCACATTGCTGAATAAATACATGAGGAATATAAACTAATAGAAGAATTTTAAATATTCTTCAAATATTCAAAGTGTAACTCTCCACTCCTTATGTGTGGCCTACATACAACCTTCTTTTCAAAGGATATGGGATGGAAAGGGGAGGAGTAACTTCACAGTATAGAAACTTCACAAACACCAGTTCAATCAGGTGATGAAGGTCAATAGTAATAAGACATGGTGATAATATATACACCCTTGATATTGTAAGAAATATCATTAGCAAAAGGTCCATTTTCAGATTAGAAATGTCTAGGTTTGAATGAAAAGCAACTGCTAGCTAAACTTGCATAGCTGCTTACAGAAATGGCAATCTTAAAGGTCAGGTGCCTGGAAACAGGATACAGAGGAGGAGTCAGCTAGCAAACAACGAGGGTAGGGCCCTGCCCCCAGGTGAAATAAAAAGTTAGAAAGAAGGAAGTACCCAGACACTGTGTACATGCCAGAAAACATGTAGCCTGGAGGAGTTTTCCGCCAGAGAAAACAAAGATACAACTAGCTGAAGCCCGCCTCTAGACCTAACCAACCCAAAAGGGTACATTTCAAACTAGCCCTATCAGAAGGAAGGTTATCTTAAAGCAAAATGTTAAAACCCAGGCGATGTCTGGGAAAGATTGTACACCTCACACTACTTAGTCAGTGAGGAACCGAGGGAGGGACCTGCATTCAAAATGCGCTCATTGTAACCGTTTTTCAGGGGCACCTGCCTACCAGATAACAAATCTTGCAAGAACAACACTAAAGTCTTGCTCTCACTCCGCTTTTTGTCACCAAGTTCATTTTTTGCGTATGGGTAGATGAGTTATGTCTAACAATATGATGTAATAAAAATGATGTATTTATAGACTTCTTCTAAATTCACAACCTTGATCTTAAATGTGAGAAAATCATCCAAAAAAACCCAGTCATGTGATACTGTGCAAAATATTGGCCAGTACTTCCTACAATTGCCAAGTTTATCAAAAACAAGGAATATTTGAAAAATTTTCATAGTTAACAAGAATCTAAGGAGATATACAGCTAAATATAATATCATATCCTGGAAGAACTTAAGGAACGTAAAAGAACATTAAGTAAAAGCCAAGGAAATCTGAATAAAATTGCTTAATAACAATGTACCAACACTGATTCATTAATTACAGCAAATACATTACTGCAATATTGTAATACAATATTGTAGTATTGTGTATTAAGTTTTTCATTATCTTTACACGAGACAATACTGAAACAACTTATTTTATAAAAATATTTATATATATTACATTACAGAATACTTTTTGAGAATAATTTAAGAATAACAAGATATCAATAATAAAAGAAACAGTGTGATTTATATTAGCACCCCATATTATCTTTGTTACCTTTCTGTAAATTTACGCTACTTCTAAAATCTTTATGCAAAGTAAAGAAAAAAATTAAAATCTCCAGAGAGAAATAAAAAATGCATAGTGCCTATATCCTGATAGTTATACTTTGGGGATTATATCCTAAGAATATAATCATTAAAATGTTCAAGGATCTATGAACAAATGTGGTCATCAGGATGCTGAATACTGTGAAACATCAATTTAAACATCGGTCGGTAGACATCTAGTTTAAATTCTCTATAAACTAGAGAACTAGTTTATAATATATTGAACATCTACTCAAACTATCCATTTAATTATTTAAAATGGTGTATTTCTTAATGTATTTATATATAGAGATATATATCTTTCATTGTATATTCATTCATTTAAATATCTCTGACATATTTTTTGGGAAAAGTAGTAGTATAAACTATCATATATAGTCTAATTACATTGAAAGAAATTTATGTGTTCTTGCATATAGGATAAATGCAATTTGCATGGAAACATCAGAATGTTAATAGTGGCTATATTTGAGTGTTAAGAATTTGTAAATATTTCTTCTTTATATTTCTTGAATGCTCTGAATTTTCTACATGTTTGTATGTTAACTTTTTTGTATTATCTTTACAAGAAGAGACAATACTAAAACTACTGTCATTTTGGTAAGATATAGATATATATATATATAATATATTTCACTTTACTGAATATTTTTTGAGAATAATTTAAGAATAACAAGGTAGGTTATATAATCTCTTTGTCATTGGGGATGATATTCTACAGATTTACTGAATATATTCAAGAGATGTCAGTAGTACTTTTCAAAAGAAGTTTATTTAATTCATGCTTTTAACATTGCTGAATTTATATTATGCATTATGCAATTTCTTTCCAAATTAGCTTTTTATAATTTACATGTGTTCTATTAAGGATAAGCTGACCTAACATATTGATCTATCTGTCAGGGACCATGTGACTAATTTAAGGCAGAGGATATCGTTGGCATATCTGTGCAATGACAAATGGTTCGTTCTAATTCCCTGTCATGAAGCTGGATTCTTTTCAACACACTTTCTTTTTGCTCCTTTTCTTCAGAAGCAAGCACAACTGAAAGTTGTGAGGACATTGAAGATGTGAGGACTTCATTATAAATAAGTGTCCTCAAACTAGCCTCACCGGGGTATTTACTTTTAGTAATTTTTTCAATAAGTTTAAGACTACATTGGTTTGAAGTTCAAATAGTGGAGTCTCATGATTCAATTGATAAAGCTATTCCTGTTGATTTTAAAGATCAAATCAGAGAAAGAAAGTGGTAAACTGAGAAGGAAGTTTGCACTGGTGAGGTCTGATGGAAGTTTTATATGAATTTTTACATTTTCTGGAATATTGCTTAATTCAGTTTCTTAATACCTTAACTCTTTTCTGGGCCATTACTATGAGCTTCTAACTAATTCTACTTTGTGCAGGCTTTTCTCTTTATAATCTAACTTAAACATTTCTGAGTATGGGTCTAAGATCCTATTTCCATCATGCTGTCTAGCTTAAGATTTGTTGCCTATAAAATAAAGTCCTAACTTGTCAGCTATGCACCTTCTTCCCTCTATAACTTGGCTCATGTGGTCATCAAAGTGTGCCCTACTCATTCTTAGAGTCAAATTGAAAAGTCATCTTTTATAAGGAGCCATCTTTAATCTTTATGATTGGGTATACTGTGTTCTCTAACCACAAAGTCATGTTTGTGTTACTCTCTCCGATCATAAAGTCACTCTATATTTTATGTGTTTCTAGGTTTGTTTAATTCTCTGTGTCAGACTGAGCTCCATGAAGGCAGAATCTACTACTTTATTTTTTATATGTTCATTTGGCAAGATTAATGCTTAATTAATAAATATTTATTGAGGAATAGGATGCACCCATTTCTGGCATAATAAACTGATCTTCACCAGTATTAACCCTACCTCTGCCTCTTGGCCTAGAGTCTCTTCCCAAATCATTCTGATTCAACTATTTATTCTTATCTCACTAAACACTGAAGTATACACCTCATTTTTCGCTTACTCCAATTCCAGGCTCATGAAGCAGTCATCTCATAATTCAGCTTCCAGAGAAGTTTGCTTCAGGAAGTAATACATAGACTAGCTGATGATTCAGTTGCCCCAGCCACTTAGTTCTCATTATACATTAACTTGGTGGTTCCAAAGTTGCCATTATCATCACCATCACCACATAACTTATTAGAAATGTAAATTCCTGGGCCCACTCCAACCTACTGAATCAAAAACTCTGATATAAGTTATCCCCAAGTCTGTGTTTAATAAAATTTCTAGGTGATCTGTTACATGTAAACATTTGCATTAGAATCTTTAGATTAGTTGATACCTTAGGGCTCTTAAAAATAATAAGGGTATGGCATATCCTTGTATCTCAAGTAACTGAAGCAACTAAGCTGCAGATCATGTAAAGTGTAAGGACCCAAGTTTGGGACCTGGGATGGGGGAAAAAAAGAAACAGGAAAGATGAAAAAACCTAAGGGTAAATGAGAAACACTGATACTTATCAACTCTGACTCTGAATGACTGAAACCAGGCCTTTGTCAGTAGTGACAAACAAATGATGAGGGTCAGCTTGTGGGTTTCCTGACAGGCAGCCTGGGGCGACTTCAAGTGAACTTTCAAGCTGCTTTGATAATATTCTGTAACTATCATTGAACCAAAGTATCATTTCTTTCAATGTATACTATTATTGACATGTAAACTTGTCCTTTTTTTTTTAAAATAATATTTATTTACTTAGTTAAAGGAAGGAAGCATGCAGGAATGTAGGTAAGTAGGCAGGCAGCCAGGAAAATAAAGGAGGAAGAAGCATCTATCCATCCATTCAGTTGTTCATGTTGGTTGTTTCTCTTGGTCCCAGGTTACAAACCTCTGTTATCAGACTTTACTTGGATTATAATATCTTGAGGTGCAGACTTAACTGAAGAGACACAAAAGTGCCTCCCAATTGCCTTTTAAAATCCACTTCCTGTGTGTTTAGTTGGATAGAGAAAAAGGAAAAATAGCAAAATGAAAAGATTTAAAAAAGCAATTTCAAGGGCAGTGGAAGTAAATGCTCAAATTGCACAAACAATAGACTTACAGTTTTGAAGTTATGATCATATAAAATATGCATTTATCCAATGACTTCTGATATCTTCAATTATGATTTAAGATAATATGGATAAAAATCAATATACTAGAAAATTAATTTGGAAAAAGCACAAAGAAAGACATCTTTCACCATTAAAGAAAGAAAGATATTCAAAACATCTAGCAATTGAAAACATTTCACAAAACATCACATTTACTATCATGGTCAATTTATGTTGGAATAAGCAGCAAAGACAAGTATTAACTTACCATAGATTCAATTCTTCCACTCAAAGACCGATATTCCTGTGTAGCTGGTGAACTTAACTGATCACTATATTTAACATTGAGGATTTGAAGGTTGCCATGGTAAAAGTAAGATTTTTGATCTGTAAAACAAAGAAAAATCAGAATTGGCTTATGTTATTAAGCATTTTAACCTTTATTCAGGATTATGTGATGGTGCATTATGTATTTAAAAAAATGCCTCCCTTAAATAAAATATTAAAGTTAATAACATATAACTATAATAGAATTATTCCTTCTATTTTTAAGAAAATTGGAAAGCTAGAACTGTTAAAATACATGACAATTGCAGCCTTATTATTTGAGAAATTAAAACTTATTCAAAGATATAATTTTGTTCTTACTATATTAAGGAAATTTGTGATCAAAGATTTATTAAGCAAAATATGAATGAATGTCTATAATGTTATTAATTTATCAAAAAGGAGTAACTCAATATATAATTTCGAATAGTTTGTTCTAAGTAAATTTTTACTGAGGTACAATTGGTTTATAACATACAAGTTTCAAGTATACGGCATTATAATTCAACATCTTTATATGCTACATCATAATCATCACCAAAAGTCTAGTTTCATCCTTTACTTATGACTCCCCCTCCCCATTGTGGACTCCCTAACTCTTTCCCCTCTGGTAACCATCAATCTGCTTTCTGTATCTAAGAATTGTTTTTTGTTGCTTCATTTGTTTGCTTTATTTCTTTATAGTCTACATATGAATTAAATCATATGGCATTTGGCTTTATGACTTATTTCACTTAGCATAAAACCCTGAAGGTCCAATATTTTTTCTTAGTACTTTAAAAATTATTTCAAATATGATTCTTTATTGAGAAACTAGTAACTTTTCCATAGCCTTTTTTGAACTAAATTAGAAAATACATCTCTGACAGTATATCTAATCTTATTATCCGATGTGAAATATTTCCATCTAAAAAGGTCTTCCAGAGGATACATTCAGCTGTGTGAGGATATAAAAATTCCCAGAATATACCTGTGTACATCTCAGAAACATCATGAACATGAACATAACCTAGTGTAATGTGCCTCAAGGAAAAATTCATGCTTTCTTTTGATCATTGACATGCATAACTTACACGAGAAATAACCTCAATTAGAGATCCCGGGAGAAGGGTGGGATGATCTCTTATAACAGAGGAACAAGTTTCTCTTATAGCAAACTCTGGGATGCAGTTTGAAGAGGACTTACCTAAAACTCTCCCTTTGTGTTTTATGTGACAAATATGTCTCTAAGAATACAAGTCATTGATTTATCTGAAATTTGAGGATTTCTTTTTTTCTGCCCTGTAAGTTATGTTAGACATGGCAATTCCAGGTGATTTGATAGCAAAATGTCAAATGCAAAATTGAGTAATAACTTTATAATTTGATTGAAATATTCTTCTTAGTTACTGTTTTTTCCCCTAATTTTAGTAATTTAATTAATAAGGACTTTTTCGATTTTTGTATTATTAGGCAATTTTGCCCATTTATAATATGATATACGATACATGATATTCTCTCTCCACAACCCCACACACATACATACACACAATTAAAAGATTTATAAATAGAAATAAAAACAACCTCAAAGCATATTTTTAAAAGAAGGCAGATTATGACATTATCTTGTGAAATTTGACACATTTTATCTAAATTTAAACATCTGAAAGAATACTTACTGAAATATGATGGGAGTTGTTTATGAATGAACATTTTATACTTCATATACTTTATACTATATGGGTTTTGTCCATGCTCCCTAATTTTTATTATCTAATCATAAACATTACAGAATATAATAGAAAAAGTAGTTTACAAATACAATTCTTTTTAAAGTTTATTTTCACTTTTTTGTATTTTTTAATTTCAAATTCATCTCCTATCATAACTGTTCCTAAGAAGGTTTTCAGAAGACAGATCAGAATTTAAAAAGACTTAGGGACATGACAGATTTAGGTTTTGAAATGAGGTTCTTTGCACTATTTCACTTTTACAATTTTGTCGGTTATTAATAGAATTAAATCTTTGTGTCAATAAAAACTAAATGGAAAAATTCTACCACTGGAAAAGTATCAAGATAGTTTTTGTGCAATGATGTTTGGTAAAACATCATTAAAAGACAAAAAAAGAGGAGCAAGAAAATACTGACTGAGGAAAAGTATAGATATGAACATATACTTAGGAATATATGATACATTATCACATTATATTAAGAAATAACAGTGACAATAAAAGTGACTATCAAATTTGCAATATGGAAGTATACAAAATTATTTAATCTGAAAAGTGGTGCTGTTAATCTGGTACTTACCAAAAGCTAAAAAGTGGACAAGAAGACCTATGGTCACTGCAAGGATCACCACCACAGCAATGACAATGAAACACACTAAATAGGGATTCAGGAATCTTGAGGTTGATGGCACCCGTGCTGGCCTGAGAAAGAAAGATGAAGAGAAAAAGATCAGACATGATCACTTTCATGCAGAGAATCCATCATTTGGGTGCTCTTTATTATCTTCTGCCTTTCTATATCTCTTTGCACATGACTCTGTTTGTGGGAAAACAAGGGATTCTTGATTGGAATGTAGTCCTGGATATGAACATGAGCTGAACAACATTCTCCATAATAGTTTTTATTTCAATAATATTTTTAGCACAGAAAAGCTGACATTTAGGTTATTTGATGCCAGTTGATGAAGTTCTCAAAAATAACAACTAACTGTTCTATTCTACAACTCTAAGACCCCATCTTGTATACTACTGTGGTAAGTTCCCTTGCCTGGGCACCAGCCCTGGGATATTCCAAAGAGAGATCATCTTGGGTGGGAGAAGCGTGGAGGGAGTCTGAATAGTAGCATCCTTTACTGTAATGTTCTTCATGTTATTAAAATTTGAAATATGCCCAAGAGCTGGGATCTAGGAGAATAGTAAGCACCTGAAATGAGTTAGAATTTTACTAACAGGAGAGGATTTGTGTGACTTATCATTTTATTTTTCTCACAAATCTGCTAACTGCTGTGTAAGTCAATGGATTTGAACACAATAACTGCTATTGTATTAGACATATAACCCCAGAACTATCTTCTTTACTACCTCCCTCCTCATCACACATACATTCATACTACAGAGGTTACCAGAAGAGCTGAGAGTAAATGTCTATTCTATGCCTTGTTTGCTTGGAGATCTTTTTATTTATCAGAGATTTTCTTTACCTGAAAAATGGGAAAAATAATATCTCCCTTACAAGGTTGTTTTGAAAATCACGGAGGTTATATTAAGTGTTATGGAAGTATTTATTTCTGTTACATAGGTTATCTACTATATTGTCAGCACTTTGAGGGTAAAGATGTTTCTCATGCTTCTATTTCTGATACTTTTTAGGATGACTTGTGGTTGATAAATATTTATGAATATTTGTTGCATATGTTAACTCTTAGACATGTTTTAGAGTTAAAAGCCTTCACAGAACTGTAAAGCAGTTACACTTAGTCAGAATATAATCTGACTTTCATTTTTCTACTAGTTTTGCTTATTTAGGTCTCAAAACACAGTTGTCTATGTTGTGTGCTACTTAAACCATAGACCGACAAAGGGGCTTCTCTTGGTGTTTCTTAGTGTCCCGACTGCATGTTAAATACTGTGGCTGTGGAACCTGTCACACTTCAGAAGATTATTGGAGTCAGCTACAGACCTTCCAACTTTCGCTTTCCTTAAATAAAGACATTAAAAGTTATAAAAAATTTACTGCATTCAAACATTATTTAGTAAAAGGACATTTAAATACATAAAAGTAGGAAGGAAATAATCTCAAATCAATGAAATGATGGGTAATTTAGCTTTAGCTTTCAGATGTGTTCTTACTATGTCCCTCTTATTTGTTCATTTTGCTATACTGGTAAAAAGTAACTTTCACAGACACTAGTTCAGAGCCCAACATTTGGAAAACAATAATACTGTGACAAATTTTGACTTAGAGAAATACTGTCCTTTAAAAAAAAAAAAAAGGTCCATTGAAGTAAATTATATTTATAAAATAATATAAACCCATATGTACAGGTTCGCTAGTCATCATATATATATGCCAATATACCCTGTCTATCACCAAATTACCAAATGTCCTCCAATACCGTCCATTGGACCCTACCACCTTTTGCTCCCACTTCCCACTCTCTTCCTAGTTGGTAACCTCAGTTTTAATCTCAAAGCCCAAGGGTTGTTTTTTGTTTTGTCTGTTCATTTGCTTTGTTTTTTATATTACACATATGAATGAAATTATCTAGTATTTGTCTTTCTTCTTCTGACTTACTTCACTTAGCAAAATGCCCTCTAGTTCTATCCATGTTGCTACAAAAGACAGGATCTCAGTTTTTAAGGCTGAATAGTATTCCCTTACGTATATGTACCACAGCTTTTTTATCCACTCATCTGATGATGGGCACATAAGCAGTTCCCAATTCTTGGCTGCAATAAATTCTTGCTGCAATAAACATGGGGGTGCATATATCTCTGCATATTAGTATTTCTGTGTTTTCTGGGTAAATACTCAGAATGACAGGATTATACAGAACTTCCACTTTCAGTTTTTTGAGAAAACTCCATACTGTTTCCATAAAGTTTGTACCAATTTACACTCCAACTAATAGAATAAAATGGTTCCCTTTTCTCCACAACCTTGCCAACACTTTTGCTGTATTTTTGAGACTCACTTTACTCATCTTCTGTCTTATGAGGTTGTTTGCCAATGACATGCTGTTACAAATGCACAGTGTTTGGCATTTGTGAATTCAGTAAATATTAGGGACTGCTAATGAATTGGGGAGATAAGAGGAGACAAAACTGGAGGCAATTGTAAACCCAAAAGTCTAAAAGTCTCAAACTGATTGATTTGTAACTCACCAGCCAATGACTGACTGTATTTCCAGAAATCAAATTGACGGGTGGGATAGGACCCAAGAGCAAGAAGACCCCTCCCACAGATTTTAGAGCATTATTATTCACCTTACTAATAGTTCCTCTGTTCTCATCACCTTACTTTCCTATCTCTCCTAGAACTGTGTAACCCCTAGGTCCCAATCCCCAGAATTAGTAAGAAAATAAATTCCCTGAGGAAGCTAAGTAGGTGAGAGATGTGTCATCACAGGAAATATCAAAACTATCTTTGCAGACTGTCTCCAGCTAGTCCTTCCCAGCCACAAAATCTATCAGCAAAGAAACAGCAGGGACCTACTGGCTTTCAACTTAGTGGGGGGGTCTGCAGATGTCTGCAGCTCAGACTGGGAATTTAATCTATTACAACCCCAAAACTTACTCTTGAACAACTTCCTCTTAGAGCCCCTTTGCATTTACAAATCTCTATTCTACCTAAGCAGGCAAAGAGAGAAAGCGATGCATAATGAGTAATCTGTGTCTTCAGCTTTTTCCCAGACGTTTTAGGAACAACAACAAAGTCTTAGAAAACAAGTAAAATCATCATCAACAGCTCCAGTGAAACAGTCTTCCACTCTATCCTCTTGAGTATCTTCCTCCATTCATGGCCACTCCCCGCTCTCCCTCCCTCTTCTTCCTCCCCATTCTCCCTCCCCCATTGGAGCTGCTTTGGACTCTCTTTTGCTTAAGCTCTTACTTGGCGTCCCACCAGGAGGCCCACATTCTTGGCAGATATCCGTCTCCTTTAGAGAGCTGCCCACTCATTTTCTAAAGAATGCCTTTCCTTTCCTTGCTTCATTCTTTCTTACAAATATACTTATCTTGTGGCTGCTTATTGGCAACTTTGTTAGATTTTTTATTGGATGAAGCCATTGTAACAAAATGATGTGTCAAGATTTACAAGCGGCAAGGGTGTAGTGGGAAGTACTGAAAAACAAGGATAAACTTAAGAGGCTAAAACTAAAAAAAAAAAAACAAACCCCAAAACCAAAAGCTATAGTCAGCATATGCTTTAGCTTGCATGAGTCTCCAGGGGAATTACTTCAGAGCTAACTTTACTCTTAGTTCATGGAAAACACCTTAAACTCAACAACTGAAAAGCACCTTGACACACATGACTTAATAAACAAAGGGTGTGGAACCCAAATTACCTTAATCTTACAAGCCTATTTAATTGCACAAGAGTGGGCTGTTCTACCTTGTAGAAACAGCTGATGAAATATCTGCTCTCTTGTTAACAGTGCAACTTGTTGAACATCTGTATGAGATCGTTTATAAAACTATGCCAACACAAATAAAACCAAGCACTATACTTTAAACTGTAAGAGGAAGATATGTTTGCAAACGCTTTCTGAATTTTTACAAATAATTCAATAGAAATCTGTTTGGGAAAACTCTTTGCTTTTTTAAAGTGTGCTTATCAGTGATATTTTTAGTGCCTGCATTGAAACAGCAAAACAAATATTAGTTGTGGCATTTTAACTAGCTTCCCTTTCTTTCATTGACTTGGAAAAACTACACGAATGTCAGAAAACTTATTTTAGACTCATTTTGAGAGTCTAAGTGTCAGGCATTATACATGTGTATTGTCAATCTTCACAGTAGTCTACTTTGCAAATATTATGATGAACTTTATTTTGAAGATAGGGAAACTGGGTGAGAGGGCAAATAATTTAGTTATTCAGAAATGACAGAGCTGGAAATAGATGCTAGGTTGGGTTAAATCAAAGAACACATACTTTCTCTCACATAAATGTCCCCCTTGAATAAGTTGCTTCATATTATAAGGGAGAGCAAACTTTGGAACTATTTATGTCCTGATTTCAAAAAGGGAATTGACAGCTAGTGAGTGCATATTAAATGTCACTGTTAAAGTAATATGTGCAATAAAATAGCTGTTGGTTTTATTTTAATTTGAACGGACACCTATAATTAATTATGTTGTAATACTAATTAATCTCTGCCGTTGACACGTAGTTACACCTAATATATAACTGTGGATTGGTAGAGCCACTTGGTAACAACTTTCCATCATCTGCAAGACTGGAAGAAAACAATGCCAAGATAATTGCAAGTTCACTGATAAGTAGTCTAAATATAGGAGTTTCAGACTATTTTGTGCCCATTTAAATACATTTTAGATATGACGGCACAAAGATTTGATACACAGTAGTATTCTCCTATGCATTCTTCCTATGCCATGGCTTCAGTAAGCACTCAACAGGATTTTCCTAAGGTAGATTTTCAGCCCCGACCTCTCTTTGGCCCCTACACTATCATTTCCAATTATCCATTGGGCATCTTATGGACACTTACAACCCCTTTCAATATAACAGTTCAGTTCAAACTGAATTCATGTATATCTGAAGTAGTAGTCGAACAAGTGAAGTTTAGTGATGGTTCATGAGAACTAATGTGGACTTAATTGCTTCACAGGTCAGTTTTTAGTTTCCTGGGATTTATTCTATACTCTGCAACTTGGGCTCTTTTCGATTGATCTAAGTCAAATAGTGAACCTCATGGGAGGGTGTGGCTACAATAGGACAATAGAACAAGTACATTTGTACTTTTGGGAGAAAACAAATGATTTTCCAGATGATGCTGTATTTATAATTTGTCTACTTGCTTCTAAACTCAAACAAAGCATTTCTGCATACTAAAAGTCCATGGACCTTTTTTCTTCAGTGTATGATAATCATAATAATAATCATAATAATAATCATAATAATAATCATAATATTGAAGAAATGTTTCGAGATACTTTGTGGCAACTATTACATGGTTAAAAACTTCACTGAGTTCATTCTTTGAGCATCAATCTTAGAATTTATTAAATAATTATTAGAGAAGAAAAAAATCATGGATTATTCTATCACAGTCTATCAAATCTTAACTTATTTGTATTCTGATAAATTGAAAATTGCTTCAGCTTTTGTCTTTTCAATGAGTAAACTGCACAGAGGAACATGGTGGTAGATGGTGGCGCTGTCTTACAAAGATGAGTTGCCTAGGTGATTTGAAACCAATAGAACAAATGGAAATATGCTCCTGGAACTTTATTATGCTGATATTTTGAGCATATTTCTCTGAAAGTCACCAAACCCACACAGTGATGGTTGGAACCACTACTAAGCTGATTCTACCATTGTTGAAAAATCTGTACCTAGTGTTTTTTTCTCAGTTGTAGCAGAGGAAGTATGTCTTTACTAATTAATGGTAAAGAGAATCTCAAATGTACTCTAGAGGGCACTGCTGTTTAATGTTAGCATTCCTTTTGCGTTTTAGAAAGTGTATCTATTAACAGAACAATTGAATCCAGAATAATTTCAAAGCAAGAGGAACATGTTTTTTGGAGAGTTGTTTTCCTATTTACGTCCAAATAGCATTTATTCCTATCTAGGTTTAATTTTTGAATGTTAGGCATTCTTTCCCCTTTCCCTTCTTTTTTCTTTATTCTTTCCCTTACTTTCCTTCTCTTCCCCCACCCCCTTTTTTATTCTTAATTCAAGAATATCTTAAACTGTATTGACACCATTGTTACATTACCAGTCTCTACAAATTAAAACAAAGATTCATTGCAGTATAAATACGTGATACTTTATTGTTAAAACAGTCTTTGGGAAATGAGTACTTGAAATTAATATTTTAAATCAAATGTATCTTTTAGGATGATGAAGATATTTTGAAATTCAATAATGGTGAAGTTGGCTTAGCGCACGCTCTCTCTATATATATATGTACTAGAAATCATTGAAATTTATACTTAAACAGATAAACTTTCACTATGAAATTGCATCCTGGAAAAGCTGCTAAAATTAAAATTTTCTTTTAATGATTATTAATTTGCTTTAATAACAAAATTACCAAGTTTTCAGCAAATCATTTCCTATGAAGGAGGTCTTGAATTCAGGGAAACAGAAGGACTTAGTCCACTCAACTTAATTTCAATATTCTTTCCTGGAAGGCAGTTCTTAGAATTGGTATTGGAATATGGTGGTATGTTATTAATGATGGCAAGCAGCTAGTTATAAATAACAGCTAAAGTATCAGAGTCATGAGATAATTTACTTCTTATGTAGTGTAGAGCACATGACTTTACCATAATATTCCTCCTACTCATTTGCATTTTTTTACTTTTCAGGGTGGAGTTACAAAGAGTTTCGCCTTTCCTTTATGCAGTCTGAACTGATTAGAGAAGTTTCTCAAATTTATCTGAACACACAAATATTTATTTCTGAAACACCTAACATTTGGGAGCACAGTGTTCTCAGAACTCAGTTAGGAAAATGGAGTTCTATGAGTTCTAACTTACCCAAGGTAAGAAGTGTTTTTTTGAGGGAGAAATCGATTGCACATTTATACTAGAGGGCGTGTTTATTCATATTTAAATACAGTAGATTACGGTTACACTTCTTGATCTACTCCTCTCTCTATTTTGGATTTTTGAGCGTCTATCTTGGAGCTGTTTAATTGAGTTGTAGTTGCAGTAGTTTAGTTTGGTAGGTAAATTTTAGTACATAAATTCTTAAATTTTAATATGTTTATGTGAATTACCTGTTAAAATACAATTTTTTAATTTAGTGAATTGAGAGTTGGGCCCAAGATTCTGTATTTCCAAGTAACTCCCAGCTGATGCCAATACTATTTGTCCAGTGATCACACTTCGTGTAATAATGGTTTGGGATTAAATGAGATCAGAGTAGCTTCAAAACAATACAAAGTGATTTAATTGAAGGCATACTGGTTGCTTCTACTTTTTAAAGTTCAGTCTCATAGATAATCCTCTTCCATGATAAGGTTGTTAAGAAATGTCAAAACTTTAACTTATCACTGTCAAAATTTACTGACCCTAATATCGAACTAGAAATATGTTTGCTTTCCATAAGAAATAAATGGATGAAGGATTTATTAGCTCTTACTCCCAGTTCAATGTGACCTGATATGTAATACTAAATTGAAAGTGCCAGGATTTTCCCCTACCTTCTTAGTATATAAAATGTATGTCCTAAATGGATGAGGAATGGAACATCCATACTCCAGAGAAGCACAAGTCACTATATTTTGTTCCAGTTATAGTCATCTTCCAGTGTTTATAAATATACAAGATTCTAACAATTGCCAATGAGACACGTCAGTTTAATTTGTATGGATGGAGATACACCAGGTTTTTAACATTGTTTACTTAGGAAGGACATAGAGAGATAGGAAAGGTGGTTCTATGAATGATAGGATAGGAAAGAAAAAAATAAATTTACTAAATGCACAAGTTAAAGAAGTAAGAATCTATCAGTAATGGTTCTAAAATAAAAAAGACATTTCAGTTCAAAGTGGGTACCATAAGAACACAAGAGAACAGAGAATCCTGAAATTTCTTGGAATTATTCTTTCAGTGCAACTAGTTGAAGGTTATTACTAGTGTGTTAAATGAAGAAGAGACTCAAATCAGAAACGTATGTACCTGTCATGGTTAGAACTATTTAACTATATCCAGTGACATAACTGTTCTCATAGAAAAAAAAGTGGCTTCTAGTGACCAAATCCAAGATCCGTGTTTCAAATGTTCTTGAGTAATGTTTACTTGCACCAGTATATTTTTTAAAAACAACATCTTTTACCCACCTTCTCCGAATGTAATCCTAGTGACTTCCTAGCTGATTGTATACATAAGCAGAAGGAAGAACTGAGATTCTTTTTTCTCAAGATGATTTTGTGTCATAATGAAATCGGCAGATTCCAATATCTATGACACTAAAGAGCAGAAACACCCATATAGACTTTCAGAAGTCTGGTCTTGCTGCTCAGAGATCTCCATTTTTAACAAGTACCTTGTGGATTTTGGGAGAAATGAAGATTTTACTGTGAGAAACATTGATCTACGCATGATTTTCAGACTGGAATTCCAATTTTATTTTGGAATTATCTCCAGCTGGTGTTCAGCGCTCAGCATTTCCAAATCTGAATTGATTGCCTTCTCCCTCCTAACATTCACAACCTCTCCATCAGCTAAACCCATTCAAGGGACATTGCTTTTCAGGATGTGACACCAACACCCACCAAGTTATTTACCAGGAAAGCCTAAATATTAAATTTGACTCCTTTCTCAATCCTCACATCTGGTTGAAGTCCTATCCTTTGTATTGCTTTGATATGTCTCAAGTTTATCATCCCTCCCACCACTTTTGTCAAATCACCTTCACCCTTTTTTGCGAAATACTAGCCTCCAACTGATCCCCTTCCTCACTGCTATCTCCTCTCTCTACAAGGATCATTCTCAGAAAAATCAGAATAATATTTAAATAATATTCACATTATTCAAAGTTTTAATATTCATATTTGCTCTTGTCAAATCTTTAACAATTTTGCATTTCTCTTAGGACTTAATATCAAATCTTAAATATGGTCTCCACTAGCAAATAGTTTATCTCCTACCTGTGCTTAAGTTCCTGTTTAAATAATATTTCCTTACAGACTTCCATAGGCTCTTAAATTGCTCTATTAGAATCCAAATGAAATCATATATTTTCATATTAATCACTAATAAAGTCATCTCCTGTCCAGGAAGGTTGTGGTAAAGACTACCATTCACTGTGTTGAGATTTCCATAGAATAAAATGTGATCAGTGTTTCCATTCATCTTAACTAGTCAAAGGCTAAAAATTTTACCTAGTACTTACTACAACTATGGTAGGTAGGTCCTTGTTTGTTTATTTTAGTGTCTGACTTCCCAATAAGCAACATGAGAACAGGGGCCAGGACCATCAGGTCTAGCTCTGTATGTCTAGCACCTAGAACAGCTCTTTACACAAATGAGGCATTCAAAAAGCAGGTATTTGTTTTCAGCAGACAAATGAGTAGAAAAAGCAAAATATAGGGAACAGCAAGATAAATGCCATAAAGAATTATAAATAAAATGCTTAGGTTTCTAGGACTCAAAAAGGCTTATTTTGTCATGCTGAATTAAATGTTGTTTTCAGCCAAAAGTATTTTGAGTTTCCTACTAAATTAGTGTCAACTTGAGGGACCACTACCTACCCTTGAGAATGATCAGATTATATGGTATTGAAAACCATGGAAATGGATGGAATCACACAGGAAGCAAAGCACAGCTTCAAAAGAGGTTGTACCTTATAGCGTTCAGAATGGGAACCCTAAGAAACAAGAAGAATCCAATAAAGTTTGAAAAAAAGAATTTGATTAAAAAAAAACCCAGAAGAATGTTGGTTTGCAAACATTCTGAAGACTGTGTTTCAAGGAAGAAATGATCTACTGTGGAGTTGATAAGTAAAATGAGTACTCACATCTAACTATTGGATTTTGTGATGTTGGATAATGACTGAAGAGCTAGACATGAACTATTTCAAAACTTTAGAATAAGAACCTATTTATAATGGCATAAGAGAGAATGGATTAAAGATTAATATGTGCATACTCTATACCCAGAAAACCCACTTACAGGAACATACCCAAAATAAACAGCTGCACATTTGTTCCATTGGACTAATCCGGGAATGTTCAGAGCTACATTATTTTGTAATGGTCAACTGTCAGATGAGTAGATATATACATTGTATATACATTTGCAACAGAATATTATGTAGCTGTGAGCATGTATAAACACTATATATCTTATAAAATATAGTTTTAATATCATTTATATGAATTTCAAGTGTAGGTAGAACTGAATAGTATTTTATCCGTGGATATCCGTGAGTGGTAAAAAAATCAAGGAAATTTTGAAATCATACCAGGAAACAACTACATTGGGCAAGGTCAGAGTAGGAGAGTTTGGACAGGATATAATTGGGGAGGGGTCCACAGGGTCTTATAAAGTATTAATGATATTATTTTTCTTAATAAATACCCAGTACCCAAGGGATGATTTTTAAAAGTACTCTTAATGTATAATATATTTCACAATAAAAAAACTGAAAAATAAAAGGCATAAACGGGAGAAGAAAATAGAAAAGGAGGAGGCAGATCTAGATAAACCTGTAGAAGAGTTTTGCTGTTAAGGGGAGAAAATGAGAAATGAGACAGTATCTGGAGAGGGGCTGTGGGTCAAGGGAATTTTTTTTTATTCATTGGAGAGAGTATAGAATGCCTTTATACTGATGGAAATATTCCAGAAGGAAGGAAACTATGTTTTAATTGATTCCCTGCAATGTGAAACTCAAGAATGTCTTGGCTAAGAAGTTAGACTGTCAGAAAAATAATTTGTATAGGTTAGAAAGAATGTGTTTAAAATATTTTTTTATGAACTAACTTGAAGCCTGATCATATTAATCTGGTTTTTAGTGCTGGTAAACTGATGTTTTAAATATTGAATAGAACCTACTATTTTCTTTCTCCTGAGTTATTTATCAGTGCAAACTTTTTCAAAATCAATTTTATTTCCAGTTATCTTAGTTACCCAATCATTGCTTTTAGACTTGGGCTGTGCTTTGATTTTACATATAATGAGCACATGCTGCATTCAGACAAAGACTATCCTGAAACATTGTGAAATCATATAAGTTTTCCTTTGTTTAAAAGAATGAGATCCTTTAAATTGGAGCAAAACATTTTAAGGAAGTAGACTGAGTATCTTTAGTTTCCCTCATAGATACTGATTGATTCTTGCCCTCATGACTTATTTTAGGGGTGTCAGTTATGAGTCATCTTGAGAGTTGGAGCAACATATGAGGTAAGTAACACATTTCAAGGAATTACCTTAGGAGTGCCTTCTGGAGGAGAAATTGTCAATGGACATTAAGTAATTTGCTAGAAAATATATGCCAATAGAAGGCTGATTGCAGTTGATCCTCCTATGCAGTGCAATCAATGCCATCACCATTCCATCAACCAAATTCACTATTAGAAAAAAATGTTCTGGGCAAATAGGTGACTGTTTTTACATATAACCCAAATTTTTGAGGGCAAAAACTTGAGTTGAAATGCATTATTTGGGGCTTTTGTGACTGTAAAGATTGTTTGGGCACCGCTTACCTAATTTCTGGTAAGAAATTGTCTAAGAAACTATCCTTTTCCTAAGGATTTACAACTTGAATGATGGCTTTTGAAAGTTAAATGATTTTCATAAAGAAAGACAAACAGCAGGAGGAATTTAGAATGCAATTTTGACAGTTAATGACCTTTTTTCTCCTTACATTTGTCTCATGTTGGTTTGGGATAGGCAGGATGTCATCTGATTAACTTTGGCATGGCTCTGTAACCAGTTAATCATATTGTGAGCATAAACAAAAGAGAAGAAAATGGAAATAAAATTTGTGATGATGAGAGGAGTCCTGCTAAGACTTGTCTAATCCTGAGCTGACTATGCTCGTTACCTTAAATCTTTCCTTAAACCATATTTTGAATTACAGCTAATCTTTCTCCACCTTATTTTCCAAACCTTATCTCATACTTTTTATACGGTCCAGTGGATATAGACATTCTCTTAGAAGACCTGAGAACACCTAGACTCCCCAATGGGAGACAATAGCGATTATGTCATGTAGCACAGAAGCTCAGGCTCCTGACTCTGTTAACAGATTCTCTTTTCAGAGAAGGGGAAAACAAGGTGAATAAAGGAAAGGATACACACATCTTTATAATCTTCAGGAAAGAAAATTGAGGTGAGATTTGGGTACTTCATTTATACATAAAAGTAATCAATTTGTCCAGTAGAGCCCATTCTCAGCCAAATACCACATAATTGCCTGGAGATACACCTAAAATTACCTAAAATATATACTATGTACTTCCATTTCCCTTCTTCTACGTAATTTGGACACCCTGGTCCCTCAGAGCATATGGAGGGATTGGGAAATAGTTGATTTTGAAAACAACCAGTCCATTTGAATGTGCTTCGTCTATCCCTCCTTCGAAAATTCTGTCTTTTATTCAGTTTTCTGAAAGTCCTTATTTCCAATCATGGATCCACAAATTAAAGAATGAGGGTATATGGATATTTAAAAATAATTTTCAATTTGTATGTTAATTCTGAAGATGTCATTTTGATTAAAACAAACAAAACAAAACAAAACAACAACAGCAACAAATTGACCAGCCAGCACTAATGATGTGCTTTATCTGTTTTATGTTAAGAAAAGAGGAAAAAAACTAATTGTTATTGTAGATGCAGCCTAGTTAAGAAGTAAAACATTCTAAAGTGTGATCCATAGAAGCTAAGGTTTCAAGAATTCTTTATAATTGAAAAGTTTGATTCTGATTGTTTTATTTCCTGTAAGGATGGTTCAATTTAGGAATAAGATGGATTCAAGGTATTCTGAAATCGTACATCTTTTTCATTATTTGCATTGTTTATTTATATGTCTTTATTCTCCTTTGATTTTTGTTCTAAATTTAGCTGCTTATAAGAGTCAAGTTTCAAAAACTCAGAAATTTCTTTGCAAAATTAAACATGTTTTGGAAAAATATATTTAGACTGTTTAGTTATGAAAACAATATTATATTGTAGAAAATTTATTAATATTAATTAATAATGGGAAATATGTTTAATAAATTCTTCATTTTAATATATCAAATGTGATTATTGTTTAGAATTCCCATCAGACTTTTTCACATGTATAGCTTTACAAAGTGATAGTCAATGAATAAATACATATTTGTGTTTGATTTTCATATAAAGTCGAACAGATAACGAATTAGGAGACTATAAATTACCTCATCAATTTTAACCTAATTAAATGAATTCATCATATCATTTGTTTATGTGAAATAATTTATTTTATTTAAAATATTCATTTTAATTTTTGTTTGCTGTTAGAAGCAGGTAACAACCCATTTTCTGCTTACATGTAATCAAATGCATAAAATTATACATGTTTCTATTAAAATAATTTTAATTTTTATTGAATTTTCTAATGCTTGGAGAATATAAACTCAAGTACACTTAGTGCATACATTGTTCATGTTTTTATTTATCTTCCTTTTTAAATTATTTATCAGTAATCATATTTTTCTGTGTTCACGAAAAAACAAAATGAACGCCATATTCATAGAAACACAAGCACATTGTTATGTAATGATTTTGAGACTGTACCATCTAACTCTAGATTATGCTATAAATTTTGCTTTTTTAATTATTAATGCGTGTGAAAATATTCATTATCTGAAAAGTTAAATAGACAAATGCTACTTTTTTCTTAAGTATTAACTAGAATCTCGTAGAGGTAGTTAAGTTTAAGAGGTAGACAAATATTGCCTTTACAGTCTTAAAGAGGACTTCAGAATTTATTGCACACTTAATAGCTAGTAATGGTACTGAGAACTAAAAATCCTCAAAAAATTCTAGAACAACAGTTTTTTTCCACTGAGTACATTTTAAATATTGACATTTGTTTGAAAATGTTAAACATGAGGAAACAAAAAACATTTGCTTATTTAAGGATTATTATGCTGTTATAATGCTAAGCCATCTCTTTGGATTAACTCATTTTGTAAAAATTCAATCAAGCATATTAAAATATATCAAGCATATTATCAAAACAATATTTAAGAGTACATATTATCGAGTATCTAAAAGTTTCAAAGAAGCCTCCATAAAGTAACCAAAAAAAATTAGCTAGACACAGACAAATTTCTTAAATTCCTCCTTATTTCTCATATTCTCTAAGATACAGTAAAACTTTGCAAACTACTGAAGCAAAAATAGGACTTACCTGTACATTTTAATCCTTATGATAATGAAGAGGTCTTTTCTTCTGTCTAGCCAGCTGCTCTGTGATGTCTACAAAAATGAATGACTGTCATGTATTATGTGTGACCTGTGAAAGAGTTGAAGACAGAGGAGGAAATTCCACATAATTATCTTGTTGAGCAAGTCTGAAGGAATCAGCTTAAACCAATATTATGACATGTAGAACCAAATCAAGAAGCCACAAATTTTACAAATTGCAAAGAATTTCATTACTACCGCGAATTGTGATTGAATATGAAATCAGGTGACATGTATTTTTGTCAAGTATAGAACTCCTTAAGTTGTAGGGTCATTATTTTTAATTTAAAGAGAATGACACATCTTGCCCATGTTATATTGTTGTAAAATTTGTTCTCTGCCACAGCAAGCCAGGGACTCTCAGGATACACTAAAGCTCATACATTAATGGACAGTACTACCTTTGAGCTCTCCTTTCTCTGTGATGAAATGCTGTTTTTCTCAGAACATATGAAACAAAGATTCAGAAAAGTAATCGAATAGGTGTACAAAGTTGTGGGGTAGGCAAGCTGTTCTAACTGATGGAACAGTTTTGTCTTTTTCCAAGTACTTCTTACTACTAGAAGATGAGTGGACAGTAGAGAGCAGTACAAATATATGTTGGGTTATGGTAAGGATGAACAGTGTTGGCCAGTGTTTGCCAGAAAAGACATAGCCTAAGAAAACACAGAGGCAAGAATAGCATGGAAGTGATAAAGGACATCCTTGTGTTGGGAAGAAGTAGGAGATAAATTTGTAAGATAATCACGGTATTATTTTATTAGAAATAATGAATTGAATGTGTAATAGAATCATATTTTAGCTCCAATAGATTTGGTGCTAAAATTTGAACTCCGGTCTCAGCTCTTTTATCAAATTATTGTATAGTCTAAGAAAAAACGTATTCCTCTATGAGTTTCATTTGCCTACTGAGAAAGCTAGAAGGAAAATCAGGTGGTCTGAGAAGACTTCTTAAATTAGAAAATTCTGCCTTCATCTTGTAAACCACTGATTGCTTGTAGCTAATGAATCCCCTCTAGTACGGTAAATTGAGAATTGTGCAGTTACTTAACATTTTTATGTAACGTGCAAACCAGACAACAGGGGAAGGAATGAACAGAATCCTTTCCTTACTTTTGTATTTACATACAAATTTTTGGATCCTATTTCTCATGACTGATATGCTGACATTTTTAATTTTCATTTTTCATAGAGAATAAAATATTTAAAAACCTTTTGAATAAAGTTACCTTAACAAACCATTTTCATTTTACATGTTAACCTTAAAGTGCATTCACATGTGCAGGCCTTCCTGCATTACTAATTTGTATTTCCAATAGCTGTATATACTATTTCCAGCATCTCTTTATAAATCAAGAATCTGTATAAAAAGTATAACATTCAGAAAATTTATATAGTACCTAGATTTATCTATTATTAATAATTTTAATGGCTTCATTTTAACAGAAAAATGAAATTACACTGACTGAATTTGTCAGAAAATATTGACGCATTATATAAAGTAATTAAACATTTTCTATAATTTTTTATGGCATGTGATTCTTTCAATGACTTTGAAAAACATGATTTTTGTTTTTTCACTCCACTGCTGATTTTCATCTTGGAATAAATGCAAGAGTCTTCTTATTGGAGCAAATTACTTAAACATTGTATTACATTATAAAAATTTACCTTAAATTTTTTTTCAGGGATTTGAAGTGTTGTCTTCTGTGTTTTGATGATAGTGCTTTTCCCCAACTATGCGTGCTCTTTCTCCTCTATCTTTATATTTTGTCTGAGTAATCTGCAAAAGTAATCTTAATAATAGGTGCTTAATCAATACTTACTGTTTGAATGTCCAGAAACTTTATGTACTAATATAATTCTGGCGTCCTGTCATTATTTACTATAGAACTTGGGAATGAGTCAAAGAAGTGACGGGGAGAAAACTGCATTCATTCTGAAGGACACTTCCTGATTGTCTGTGATGACTTTAATACAGAAAGACAGGTGGAGTATGAAATTATCGTTTGTGAGTCAAAGGCATTGCTTTTTACAGGGATTCTTTCAAAAGATGTTGTCTCTTAATCAGATCTTCAGGGAGTGGCAGGTTAGGTCATGACCTTTCCTATTCTTAGGGGCAGCCACTGCAAAATAAGGAATATACAAAATGCACCAGAATCCTCTTCTTCCCTCTCATAAGCCTGATTTTTTTCTTCCAGTCGTACATTCACAAAACCTGACCTAGGAGGACTGACAGGAATGGGCTTCTGGGAAAGAAAAGAGATCATTTATTTGGACAGAGGATTAACCATACATTGTAGTAGAAGTTGTTGAGACTGGTTCTTTTGCCTGCTTGTGAGTTATAGATCATGGTAAAGAAAGTATCCCTAAATACACAAATGTGTTTAATACACCTGATTTTGAAAGAAGTATGAATCATTTGATGGAGTCCGCCATAACAACATGAGCAGGGAAAAATCCCCAACAACCAAAGGGCCCATGATTTAAGAAGGTGTGGGTGAGTAGTGTTTTCTTTGAATTTGAGGTTTTAGTCATCAAGTTCAAGTTAGCAGTCAGATGCTTATAGTTGGTAATGAATTTGTTATGCTCTCCCTTGCAGATGTATTAGAAAGTTAGAAAAGAAAGATAATGATGTACCCATTATTTAAAAGTTATAAAATGTCATTTAAACAAACTGTTATTATCAGTGTAAATTTAAAAATCAAGTAATAACTGGATTATGTGTAGTCACATTTAATGTTGTGAATTATGACATTGTAGGTAAGGGAATAAGTATTTTCCACTATGTTTCAAAGGCTTTTGTCTATTCAAAAAGCATGCTGCTGTGGAATAGAACATTATTTGGAGCTGACATACACCTAAAATCAATCCTTGCTTCTTCTCATTTACTACCTGCAGCATTTATAAACAGTGTCTGTATAAGCCTCAATTTCTTACATGTAAAATAAAATTAAAATACCATTTTCATAGAGTTTAATAGTCAATTCAGTTAAATCAAATCAAACAAATAAGGTATGCAAAACTGGTATGCTCAGCAACATGCAATATAGTCATTCATCCACTATTGACTCTCAGGGTGCATGTGTGTGTGCTTGTACACGTGTGTGTACATGTGTAGGTATCATAATTCCTAAGAAGTAGAGATCATGGATAGTTTGAAGATGATCTTGAGTATTTCTAAAATGCCCCTTCCCTAGATTCACACATGTGATTTTTGCTTCTCCCAACCAATCTAACCCTAAAGCATATGTACAAACAAAGTTTAAGAAATTTGAAGCATACCAACCTGAGATGGCTATCATACTGTCAGTCAGTTATTTTCGTATAATTTCCATATATTTTTCAAAATTATTTTCTGTTAGTAAGAGATCAAAAAAGAAAATTCTCATAGGTATTTTGTTTTATTTTATTAAAGGAAGAGTATGTGACTTTTACTCCTCAACTAAGTTCTCCACATCAGTCCCTGTTGGGATACACAGAATTGTATTCTTCCTGGAGGGTAGTTTCTGCCTTTTTACATACATACACAAATTTTATTCTAGCACCTTTTCTCCATATTCAGTGGACCAATCAAAGCAAATAGAGAATTTTTTTCACTATTTTCAAAAGTGACATATATATATAAAATATATAATACCCTAGGTCATTTTATCAGTTGAAACTGTGACTGATAAACTCAATAAAATTATCTAATATATCTACAAAAAATTTTTTACTTCATTTTATTAAACAAAAACTATCCCTCTGTCAAACCCCCAACACAAATGCACACACATATACATGCATATACATACGTGCATACAAAAAACAAAATAAAACACAAGAAACAGAAGGAAAATGATGAAGTTATATATAAACTACCTCTGTCAAATGATCTTGCCTTCCAAATCCTCTTTTCCACTAACTCAAGGTCCAAAGGTTTGTTATAATTTTATACTATCATCCATTTGCATGACTTCTCTATTTTGGTGAATATAGGTAAAATGATCCAATATTTGTCTTTCTATTTCTGACTTATTTTACTCAGCAGAATACCCTTGAGTTCCTTTCTTGTTGTCATGAATGGCAAGATTTTGCCTTTTTGGAACCTTTCTACACTGTTAGTGGGACTGTAAATTAGTGCAATCTCTTTGGAAAACAATATGGAAAGTCCTCAAACATATAAAGTGGGATCGACCATTCAATCTAGCAATCCTACTTTTATATAATACCTAGAGAATAAAAAAAAAAAAAAAACACTAAGAAGAAAAATGTATCTGCATCCCGATGTTTATAGCAGCATCATTTGCAATAGCCAAGACAGGGAAGCAACCTAACCGCCTGTCAGCAAATGACTAGAAAAAGAAGCTGTGGTATATGTGTGTGTATATATATATATATATATATATATATGTATGTATATATGTATATATGTATATACATGCACACTCAGTGGAATTCGGTGAAACCTAAAAAAGATGAGTTCATGACCTTTGAAACAATTTGGATGGAACTGGAGTGATCATGCTAAAAGAAGTAAAGGATAGTTTCACTCATATGTGGAATATAAGGAAACAAAACAAAGAAACCTCAGGAAAATTCACAGGATGAAAGACTGGCTACTAGCAGACTGTGAGGGAGGGTATAAGGAGTTATCGAGGTGGTGATAGAGGGCACTAGAACTCTGCTTGTGGGTGTGGTGTGAAATACATGCAGATCGAGGCTTGATTTCAATATTCTAAAATTAACATAGCAAGGTAAAAAGGAAATAATGCAAAATTTTTTAAAAAGAAAAGAAAAAAGATTTTACCTTTTTATGGCTGAGTAGTATTCCATTATGTATGGATACCAAATATCCCTTATCCATTTGTCCATCATTGGGCACTTTATTGCATTTCGTATCTTGGCTATTGCAAATAGTGTTAGAATGAAAACAGGTCTGTGAGCATTTTTTGAGTTAATATTTTCAGATTCTTTGGATAGATACCTGGGAGTGGGATTGCTGAATCATTTGAAAATTCTATTTTTAGTAATATGGATGCTATTTTCAAAAGTGACTGTATTAACCTGCACTCCTACCAACAGAGAGTGATGCTTGCTTTCTATCCCCATCCTCACCTATCCTTGTTTCTTGTCTTTTTGATATAGGCCATTGTCACAGGTATAAGGTGATATCCCATTGTGGTTTTGATGAACATTTATCTAATAACAAATGATCAAAAACATGTTTTCATATGACTGTCAGTCACCTGTTTATCATGTTAGAGAGATGTTTACTGAGATCCTCTTTCCAGTTTTTAAATAGAATTGCTTATTTTTTGTTGAACTACATAAATTCTTTATATATCTTGGTTATTAACCTCTTGTCAGATGTATACTGTTGAATATCTTCTCCCATTCAGTAGGATGTCTTTGAGTTCTGCTGATAGTTTATTTTGTTTTGGAAAAATTTTTTAGTGCCATAGGAGTCAAGCTTTCTTTCCCCACCTGCTCCCACCAATGTCTTTAAGAACAATATGGATATATTGTCTATATTTTCCTTCCTGTATTTTATGGTTTCTGGTCTCACATGCAGGTCTTTAACTCACATTGAACTAATTTTTGTGTATGGAATTAAAAAGTGCTCTGTTCTTTAGCCTTTGATTGGACAGTTTTTCCAACATCATTTATTGAAAAGACTTTCCTTTCTCCATTGCCTGCTTATAGCACTTTCATCGTAAATTAACTGACCATATATGTATGAGTTTATTTCTGGAATTCCAATTCTATTCCATTAATCTGTATATTTATTTTTGTTTCAGGACTATAGTTCTTTAACAACTATTATTTTGTAATAGATTTTCAAGTCATAGTTGGTGATACCACCTTTTACTTATTTTTCATTTGTTTTTGTTTTTCTCTCAAAATTGTTTCAGCAATTTGAGGTTTTTTGTGTTTCCATACAATATTTAGTGTTTTTTGTCCCATTACTTTGAAAATTACATTGGAATTTCTATTGGAATTACATTAAGTCAGTATATTGTTTTAGGTAAAATGGCCATTTTATCAATGTTAATTCTTCTTATCTATGAGCATGATTTTCCCCCATATCTTCGTTCCTATATTTTTTAATAATGTCTTACAATTATTATTATACAGGTCTTTTACCTCCTTTATTGTTTAAGTTTATTCCTAGGTATTTGTTATTGTAAAAGTAGCTGTTTTTTTTTTTTTTTTAATTTCTTTGGACTTGTTTCTGTGCAAAAATATAACAGATTTTTGTAAATTAACTTTGTAGCCAAACACTGCCAAACTCAGGGTTAATTTCTAATAGTTTTTGTTGGTCCTTTAAATACATTT
This sequence comes from Solenodon paradoxus, assembly GCA_004363575.1. Taxonomy (NCBI): domain Eukaryota; kingdom Metazoa; phylum Chordata; class Mammalia; order Eulipotyphla; family Solenodontidae; genus Solenodon; species Solenodon paradoxus. Next base: position 873,328 of record RJWH01000317.1, read on the forward strand.
AATTCATATTATCATGTGTATTTAAGTAGTGATTGTTTTATGTCTTTTCCAATTTATTTCCTTCTCTTTTTTCTGTCTAATTGCTCTAACACTTCCAGTACTATATTAAATGATAGTGGTAAGAATGGGCAGCCTATCTTACTCCCTTTAGGGAAAAAACTTCCTTGTTTTTCACTAATGAGCATGGTGTTAACTATGAGCTTGTCATATGTGGCCTTTATCATGTTAGGTAATTTCCTCTTATTATCATTTTTATTGAGAGTTTTTATCATAGAAGGGTACTAGAGCTTGTCAAATGCTTTCTCTGCGTCAATTCAATAATTACGTTATTTTGGTTTTTTATTAATGTAATGCCCTACATTAATCGATTTATTTATATCAAACCATCTTGCATCTCTACAATAAATCCCTTTCGGTCATTATGTAAGATCTTTTTATAATATCATTGAATTTTATTTGCGTGTATTTTGTTGAGGATTTTTGCAACTATATTCATCAGAGATGTTGGTCTATAGTTTTATTTATGTGTGTGTGTGTGTGATGACCTTGTCCGCGTTTGGTATTAGAGTAAGATTGGCTTCATAGAATATAGACTTTATAGAAGTATACAAAAGATTTTTAAGTATTTTTTTTTAGTTAACATACTCTTCTTGAATAATAAGAATAGTATGAACATATGTAATTGTTATAAGTAGCATCTTTTTGAAAATTGACTGCATTATATAGTTAAGACTATTGGTTTTAGCTGGCCCATCAATACTCCAGCAATATAGCTAGCCTTTCTTGGTCAGTCTCTAGTTTAGTGTTTATAAAAACATTTCAAGTCTTCTTTACTCTTTCCCTAAATGTTTATTCTTTATCATACATTCACTGTCCTGGCTTGTAACAGATGACTTACCGTTTAACTATTGGAAAAAAATGATAGATGTCTTCAGATGGACACACCCTCAACTGCTTGTAACTATTTATTATCTTATTCATCTGCCCATATCCTTCTTATTATAGTAGAAGAGGGTTTCTTCCTCCTTTGTGAGATCAGTCTTCTCTTTTGTGCTTTGGTATGACATTTTCATTCTTCCTTTTCCTTAACCTGCTTCTCCTATAATCCCTACCTCCACAAGTCACCTCCCATTGACCCAGTTTGTCACACCAAAAATCAGGGTGTCATCCTTGACTCCCTTTTTTTTCTCAATGTTTTAGGTGCATAAATGTTTATTTAACTCGTATCTTTCCTCTTCCTATCCCAACTGTCACTGTATAACTTCAGGTCTCTATAAAATCTCAGCCAGATTATTGCCATAGTCTCCTGATTAGCCTCTCTGCCTCTATTACTTTTTGACAACTTTTTAGTAACTTCTATTGCATTTAGGATTGAGTTCCTTCTCCTTGTCATTGGTAGCAAAGCTCTGTAGCATCTGGACCCTGACTACCTTTTCACCCTCTTTTACCAGTGTACTTCTTATACTCTACATTCTATCCATTGAATTTCCTTTAGTTCCTTGAATGAATTGCTCCACTATAGCTTCTAGGTGTGTTAACCTGACTTGCACTATCTTTTCCTATCTCTTTCAATAAATGTCTTTTTGTTCCTAAATCTGTGTGATCTTTTATCTCTGCCTGTATCTTTCTTCCTCCATGAGGACTTCTTAACTTTTGGAGTAGATTGGCTCCTCTGTATCATGATCCACCATCAGTTTATTTTTCTTGTACTAATTATAGTACTCAATACAATTTAAAAATTATTTCACAGTAGACCACTAGGTCCATGAGGGAAAGGATTACTATGTTCTCAGAACTTGTCATTTTCATCTGGCATATGGTTAGTGATTATTAATTTTTATTTAATGAAATAGTGAATGACAATTTGTTGCCTTATGAAGTATGACATCCATGTGTGAACTGTTTAAAAATAACTCTTATAAGAGACATGGAGATATCCTTCAGATCATCTTTCAAGACAAACTACTCAGCTGTGAAGAGTATGAATACCTTTGTTTTAAAGTAGAGATTTTATTTTTAGTCAGGTGTACTGAGGCTAACAGATCAGGAGGTGGGTGTCATTAAAAAGATCATTTGTTATTTACAGTCCCTAAAATTCAAGGGACATATCACATCATACAGGGTCACATGAGGAAGCACCAGGGTCAATTATGAGACAGAGAGAAAATGAAGAAATATGAGCAATAATTTTTATCATGATTTCCATGGTAGGAACAGAGGAGCAGATAAATAGGTTTAGGATTGACTAGTTAGAATTGCTTCAGTGAGCTCAGGTACAGGGCCCATCTATAAGTGTCTGGTTCCTCTTCCTGTGATGGATACACTATTCCCTGGAAAGAGTGTGGTGGCCCAGAGTATAAAAGTCAGAAAAGGGGTGGTTGTAGTATGAACAGTATTGGTTGGTTTGCATATGAGAGATGTGCTCAAGGGGGAGTAATTTGTTATCTCTAGGAATCAGCTTTCTAGCTCTTCAAGATGAGCAAGATCCCAGATATCAAAGCATTATAATAAAAAGATGTGCTTAATATAAAATGACAGCTTCTAGTTGTTAGCTTGCCAAGGTTTGCCTCAGTCTTCAAACCAAGGACATTTCTTCTCAGTCAATGACAAGCAAGATGGCATCACAAGGATGTTGCCATTTCCACTCAATGTAAGTTTCTCTAATAGGCAATATTTACTCCAGAGTTTCCAATTGATCTGGCAGAGATTTTGTCAGATTGGCATTGCTGTCTGATAGCTCTCCCTACTCAATCCTACTTTTCCTCCCTTTTGTTTTAACAGGTGTGCTACTTCTCAATGCACTTTTGTATTTTTGATTTGTCTAAGTTTCTGATATTCAGAAAACCCACCTTGTAATAAGTAATACATAGAGAGCTCCAAGAAAAGAAGCATTCATTTGAGATTTGGAGATTGAATCACTTACCATTCAGTTGCTAATGAGGACTAACTGGTAATGATATGTGGCATACCAGCAGCCTCTAGTACAAGATGGTCCTCTGATTATTAAAACTTTTATCAGTAGTGATCTGGGCCAGCATGCTAGTAGAGATGAATGCACAAGCCAGTGTGATGATTCATATCTTTGAAAGGCATGGGGAAGAAGAATTATAAATATAAGAATAGTGGAATTTTGTGCTTTCTACCAGGTTACATGTATGTTCATAGGTGAGTAATGAAAAGTTAAGGGCAATTAAAATAATTGGAAGCTGAGTATGGAATCTAGAGATCCTCTTTGGTAGATTATTAAGAAACTCTCATTTCATGTGAGTGAGCAGGAAAACCTGAATAGAAAGCATGGAATTTCATAGATTGAACTTCAGTGATGATCAAATGCTCAGCAGGGACAGATCTGTTATTTCAAAGTCAGGAGCCTAGTTGTGAAAACCCGGGACCTAAAGTATTGGATGTGGATATACAGCCAGATATGTATGATGATTTTTGACTCTGCAGATGTCTTTCAAGTTTTCTGAGTCTGCAAAAGTGGATCCTCTTCTTTGACAATTAACAATCTGCAGAAATATTGCAGATTCCTCTTTTCAATCAGGTGTTGGTTGCTCTAATAGCTGCATGCATCTCCTCTCCTGGCTGCCAGGTTTATTACCAAGGTTAAGTAACACCATAACTATCTGTGAACTTGTCAGACCTGAAGAAAGGAGAAAAAAATCGATATACCAAAGGAGCTGCAAAAATTAGTTAACAGGAACCAGAAGGAACTTTGTAAGTACTTTCTCTGTGAGTGGATCCTGTAGGTGGTTGATCAAGGGGGCTGAAACATAGGGTAGATGAGGAATATTTTATTAACTTGAAGTCAGTCTTTCAGGATACAGGCTATAACACTTGATAAGGTACCCAAGAAATGGTATAAATTCATTGCTAGAATGAGTCCTACAGTATGGAAAAAGTGATGGTCCATATTAAGCAAGGTTGAAATGCCAGAATTTTTATGAAACACAAAAGAAATCAAGGAATTTAAGAACTCACAGGAGTGATATCTATTATGTGAAGCTATAAGACCTGTAATAAAATTATACCCACAGCGGGGTTCGCTTTTTTGGCAAATAGGGAAAAAAATTCAAAAAAGAAATCACAGGTATGGTTTTGCTATGAAGTAAGTTATTTTCATGTAATGGCTGTGTACTTTGAGTGTAATGTGGAGTTGACTATTTTTTTTCTAGTGTTGTACTTTTTTTGATGCTACACATGAGTATGTTTATATAAACGTAGTCATAGAAGAATACATTTTGCATTTTTCATATGAAAAACTGTTGTGGGTCATGCATTAGCCCATAAAACATGAACATTAGGAGAGAGATGCATATGACAAGTGAATGTTTTGGATTTTCTGAGACATATCATTTGACTCACTGGAGTCATCCAGGTGAGAAAGCTTTACATTATTGGATGCAAAGGTCGGTAACTAAAGATATAAATATACTAGACACCAATCAGAACATAACTTTAACAAGGGTCATTCACCCTTCTTGGGGGAAAGTTATTATAGTGTCATACTTTTTGAGAAGTTATAATATCATGCATTGGTATTTTAAACTTAGATTAAAATTGTGTCAATAAAAACATTAAAAATCCTACCAGCATTTAACATGGTTCTTACACAGTACTCAGAATGTGTTTTTGAGGAGAGTTACTCTCATATCATTAATGGCATTAAAGAGAGAAAAGATGATGATAAAATAGAAGAAATTAATTATAATTTAAAAGTCAGAAACAATATCTTATCATATATTGATTTAAATATGTAGTAATTTTAAAATTAGCTATTTTTGAAAAATGTATCTGCAGCTGTGCAATGTTGTTATTTAAGACACTTAGAATACATTAAGTTATGGATCTTAAATTATACATATGGATTCATATTGTAAGTATTTTTTTAATACCTTTTGGTGAACTAACATGGTGTTCTGCTAAAGTAGAAACCAGACCTCTGGCAAAGAAGGAGTTTCACTGGAGAGAAGGGACAAGTGAATAATATGTTGTTTTTAGATTCTTTGAAAGAGACAACCTATATATGTTTTAAACAGAGTCATTAGACCATTATGAATAAGATGTAGAAAGCACCCTACTGAGGGAGAAAAGTCTCTAGAAATATTTACTAACATCTCTAGTCCTCTGAGGGTGGTGGTTCACTTGAGGAATAAAAGATAACTAAGAAATTAGTCAAAAATTATAAGAAACAAAAGATAGAAATAAAAATTACAGAATTGTACCAAACACAAAAATTATGTAATGTATAATGTGTATATGTATAATGGTTTCAACCAATGTAATAAAAGACAGAGATTTTTGTTGATGGTTTAAGAAACAAACTGCTAAACAGAAACAGAAGTCCCAAGCAGTAATATTAGTAGGATAAAAATTGCACAAATATAAAATTTAAAAAATTGAGAACAAGAATGTAAAAATGTTGAATAGATAAGAAAGGATATTGTTATGTGAATAATACTAAAATACTTTTCTCAAGAAAAATGCAAATTTTTCTAATTGATTCAAGAATAGAAAATAACTAGGGAAGGAAAGGAAAATCTGTAAATAGTTTCCTCAAAGTATCTGGACTCATGTTTCAAAAAATAACTATTTCTTATGCAAACTTACTTTTTGTTCCTAAGTATAGAACATGCTGAATTTTTTTTTTTCAGTTACTTTTACAATTCTGATATTATCTTGGTTAATAAAAATCTTAGAGAACATTAATATACCAACTTAGCTCTGAGGAATTATTAACTACATTGACTAATTAACACACCTTGGTTTATTGTTTTTATAGAAAAAGCTATGTTGGGTTGCCTATATATACTACAAAGCAAACTTGTAATTTAGAGTGTTTGTCCCAATTTGGAGTTGCATTTTGTTTTGCATTGTGTGTCCTACTAGTCACATCTAAGACTAATTTCCTATTTCTTTTTCCAGATATTTACTTCTAAATTCAAGACAAACTGCTGATTCTCCCTCCTCCTTTATTGAGATATTGACATGTAACATTTTGTAAGTTTAGCATGTTGTAATGTGATGAATTGATACACATATAAATTGCAAATTATTTATCACAAAAAGGTTAGTTAGCACATGTTTCAGCTCACATGATTTCTGTTTTCTTGTTGGCTTTCTTAGTAGAGCATTAAAGGCCTACTCTCATAGCAACTTTTAAGTATATGATAGTGTATTATTAACTATAATCATTCCAATTCTATGTTAAGTTCTGGAATTTATATATATTATAACTGAAAATTTGTACCCTTTGATCAGTATCTCCCTATTTCCCATCCTCTAGTCCCTGACAACCTAATGTACAACATAGTGATTATAGTTAACAATACTGTACAACTGAAATTTTCTAAAACATTAAGTCTTAAATATTGTCACTGCAAAAAAATTAACTATGTGAGGTGATGTATGTGTTAATTAACAATGTAGTAATTCATTTCATAATGTCTGCATATATCCAACCATAATGATGTACTCTTTATATTTATATTTATTTTTCAATTAAGCTAGTAAAATGTTAATATTCCAAACACCCTCACATAAATATCCAGAATAATGTTTGTCCACATACCTGGGTATCGTGGCCTGGCCTAGTCAAGATGACACAGTTAGAAAACTAGGCATCATGGAGTTTAAATAACAGATCCAGAGTCACTTACTTGGTAATTTGTGAAGCTGAAATTCAAACAAATTCTGTTTAACCTCATATTATTTACCTCTATGTTATGCTACCCATCACCCAGAAAATGTGATTTTTCAGTGTCTTCTATTATACATATTTTTAATATTTAGTTGAAATGATATTAAATAATTCATTGGTTCAAATAAGCATCGGTGGTCATGTTTTGTATTAGTGTTTTACTCTTTTGCCATACTGTGAAATATATAACTGTGCAGAGATATTTTCACAGGATTTGAGGGTTGTTTAGAACCATGAAAGTATATCATATTATTCTGACTCCAAGAGAACAATTTTAAGAATTTAGAGAGCATGTACTTGAGTCTCTCTCTCTCTCTCTCTCTCTCTCTCTCTCTCTCTCTCTCTCTCTCTCTCTCTCTGAGTAATACTGGTACATTTTAAACTATTAAAGCTTACTTTTATCCTAATGCTCTTGAAAGAGAGTATTTCATATTATCTATGATAGTTGTCTGGGATTCAAAATTGTAGTCATGGAGCAAGGAAAAACTATCAGTTCACCTTGGAATTGTGTGTGTGTGTGTGTGTGTGTGTGTGTGTGTGTGTGTATTATTTGTCTTGAGTTATAATCTGCTGATTTAATTTTTTTCAAAGTCATCTAAATTAAAAAGAAAGAAGGCATTTGGACCAAACACGAGACCATATAATCAGAGTATGTTGTTAGCATCTTCAAATGGACTAAGAAAGGCAATGTGAGGACTAGGCTAGTTTTAGTTTCATGAAATAATGGAGTTTCATTTTGTTTTTTATCAAAGGCCAAGAATAATGTTTCTCTTTTATACCAGGAATTGTACTAATTGCCTCAGAGATGTGCTGGGTGTGGGGTGGGGAGGGAGCGGTAACAGAACTGGGGACAGGTGTGAGCTTGACTCCTGATCTAGTAGGATCTTCTTGATTCTACCAAAAGTCCTTCATCATTGTCCATTGGACCCCACCACTCCTTACTCTGACTCCCCACCCTATTCCCCACTGATAACCTCAATTCTGTTGTTAATGTCCAAGGGTTGTTTTTTGTTTAGTTTGTTCCTTTGCTTTGTTTCTTTATAATTCATATATGAGTGAGATCATTTGGTATATTTCTTTCTCTTTCTGATTTTTTCATCGTTCCCACTAGTTCCATCCTGTTGTTGCAAATGACAGGATTTCATCTTTCTCAGGTTGCATACTATTCCATTGTGTATATCTATCTACTATCTACTACCTGTTTATCTATATGTACATGCATATTTATACCATATTTTCTTTATCTACTTGTCTGATGATGAGTACTTAAATAGTTTATAATTCTTGGCTATTTTAAATACTAGTGCAATAAACATGGGAGTGAATTTATCTCTGCGAATTGGTGTAGTTTTTTGTGGAGTAGATACCCAAAAGTAGGATCATAGGGTAATATAGGATTCCTATTATATTTTTTTTTTGAGGAATCTCCATGCTTTTTTCCATAAAGGTCACACCAGTTCACACTCTCACCAACAGCATAACATCTATTTCAAAGTATGGTGTGTTAAGGACAGATTAGAATAATATGAGGAAGTGCTGATTGACTGCTGAAACTTACAACTTATCTTTGAATTTTCCCACTAACTTAAATACAACATTACCCTAGAGGTCTCCAATAACCTTGTGAAATTGTTTATTTCTGCACTGACCCCTTAATCCTCCACACATCATCACCATCAGTTTCCACAGAATTTTAAGCTACATAATATTCACTTAAGAAAAATACTTTCAGTTTTTGTTCTTGGCTTTATGACTATTTGCAAGTTGTTTCAGTATTGAAATTTAAGAAAATATATTTTATATTGTTTTCTAACAACAAAATTAGCCATGGAATTCCTTTGCCTATAGCATAATTCCCGTATACTAACTTCCTGAACTCCTTCACCTAGAACTCAATATTCCTCTGTGTTTCACCACATCACCAGGTCTCTGAGACTACTAACCTATTATATTTACTACAGTTTATATTTAGAGGAATTTCAGGTTCACAGTAAAATAGAACAAAAAGTATAAAGATTTGCAATATGTGTACTGCCTCCTAACAGCATAATCCCCTTTAGTGCTATTCATCTTGTTGCAAATGAAAGGATTTCAAACTCCTCCATTATCAACATCATGTACCAAAATAGTACATTTGTTATGATCAGTGGACCAATATTAACACAGCTTTATTACCAAAAGTTCATTTTATACGCAGATTCACTCAGTGTTGACATTCTGTGGGTTTTGACAATCATTATACTATCATCTAGAATAAAATTTTATAGAATAAAAGTTCTCTATGCTTCACTACTTCAGCTTTCTCTCCAGTCCTTGACAACCACTGATCTTTTTGCTTGTTTCAAAGTTTTGCCTTTCCAGAATGACATATAGTTGGAATTACACAGTATATGGTCCCTTAAGATTACATTATTTCACTTAGTAATATGCTTTTAGCTTTCCTCCATGTGTTTTCATGGCTTGATAGCTCATTTAATTTTTCACTGGATGCACTAGGGTTTATTTATTCATTTACATACTGAAGGTTTTGAATGGAGAGCAATTTATCTGGAACAAAAAAATAGTCTATTTTTCCCAGAGGTGATCTTGGAAGAGAACATTGTATGAGCAGAGGAAAGAATGTACTCTGGAAAACATTCAGTGTTAGAGTAGCATAAAGAAAAAATTTTGTTGGTCGTTGGTAATTATTAAAAGACCTTAAAAGCTAGGGTAACATAGAATGAGACTCTCAAGCAAAGGGGGGAATCAATGAAGTTTTGGCTGCATTTAAGTAACATTATTGAATAATAGCATCATAGCATCACTGCAGTTTGCTAATTGGAAAAAGTAGGGAAAGGTTGAAGATGAGAAGAGTGGGAGCAGGTGAGATAGCAACAATACAGCAGAAATAACCGTGGATGATTACTCCAGAATGTGCTGCAGGCAGTGCAGGTCATGACCTGCTAACTTGTGAAATAAATTTAATTGGTAGGGCAAGCATTAAAAAAAAAGTAGAATAACAAATGTTGGATTTTATTGCATTTAAAATAATAGTGTCTTATGAAAATTTTTTCAGTTTTAATATATATGTATTTTGTTACGTATTTACAGAGCTGTGATGTAACATATACTTCAGGTCAACATGTCAAAAGCACCAATGTTGAGAAAAACTAGTTATTTAAAAAAATGTGATTTTTTTTAAAAGTAAAGGTGCAGGCAGAAATGAAGGTGAGTAAACAGACAGGAATATAAAGAAGGAGGAAACTTTTTTATTTCATTTTTATTTAGTTGCTCACACTGATTTCCCCAAGAATCTGGGACTCGAACCCAGGGGTATGTGGCTTTCTCCTTTAGAGGCAGTTGAACTAACTGCTGCTCTACCAGGGCACACTGAAAATTTAATTCTTAATAAAAGTTGAAAGAAAGAGTCATACTTTTTGCCTAATCCATATTCAATGACATTACTTGTAAAATGCTCTGATCACCAACTTTATTATTAGATTTAAAATGATACGCCAACAATTGTTTACATGTTACCCAGAATGAAATGCTGCATAAAAGTTTAGACATACAAGATTTATAGGCTGAGATCATTTCTAGAATCTTAACATTAAAAATAAAAACCATTTCTTACCACCATAGCATAGAATAACTTATAAGCCTATGTGTATTTTTTATATATGAAAAAAATCTTGATCTTGAAATGAGTTCAGAGAATTGGCAGCCAGCTGCCTAAATGAATCACATCATTTAAAATAATTTTAAGAATTTCCTAATTTAAAATGGATTTAATAGCACTTCCTGAAATTTTTATACATCTGATTATATATATATATTTATATGCAGTCATAAAAAGTATTTAATATGGAATAAGGCATGTGAAATTAGTATCTGGACTCTAGGCTCCCTGAAGATACAAAGTACCTACAGTTTCCTGGAATCATTAGTGTTTCTGACTTCAGTTCTTGTAACCGTAATGTGTTAGCCTTTCCTCAACTTTAAAATTCTATGAGTCTAAATTATAGATTAATATTTTGTAAATAAATTGTAAATCCCATTTAGATTATTTTAGGATTACTTTCATGCTATCTCATTAGCAGATGGAAGGAATTATTATAAACTATATCCATTTTCCAGTGGCTTACTTATATTTAAACAGCATGAGTACATGATTCTACAGCCAGAAAACTTAATGCTTAGCTGGCATTGTCACTATGATTGAGTTTCAACAAAGCCTTTATAAATTGTACCATGAAATGAATAAATCTGATTCTTTTAATACCTTTATGAGATACTGAGGGGGTATCCTTGTTCAGATCACATTGATTATACTTTCTGTGTGGTAATTATTCACAATTTATACTTACTTGATTTTTTTTTAAAAATAGGGATTTGCTGTTGCAAAGGTCAGGCTACTGCAATATGTCTTAGAAAATAATCAGCTAAACAATACAAGGGAATAAATGTTTTTCTTTCTATGTAGAAAGACAATGCTTTTTGATTCTTCAATGTATTAGCAAATTTTCAATTTTTTTCTAAGACATTTAACTTGACAATAATAATGAATAAAGCCACCCCCTGGAAGTCCAAACATGTTCATAAATCTATAAATGATAAATGTCATTTTCTGTGTGTGTGTGTGTGCGTGTGAGTGTGTATGTGTTCACACAATCACACAACATTGGTACTGTTCATGATGTGACCATCACTTTCCCCCCAAGTTTTGCAGTAAAAAATAGATTTTTGATTAATTACTATATATACTCATTCACTAACCAGACTTTCTTAAACTATAGCCAAAGAATAAGGATATCTCTCTCTATGCTTAAAATTATCAAAAATTAAGGAGTTCTCACAAAGAAATACCTTATGAGGTTATCTGGCCTGATTTATCACCATACTTTCTTCCTTATATATAATTTTCTCTTATGAGGATTCCTCTAATGGTTTTTTTAAATAGGAAATCTATTTTTATATTGAAAAATTTATTTGGAGAGCCTAGACGAATAAAATAAAAGTAATTATGAACTGGAGAATGGTAGGAAATTATAAAAGGACTTCGTGAGCTCTTTGTGAGTTTAAAAGCTTTCTCATCTGAGGGGACACCCATGTCAAGGACATTCTAAAATTCTACAGATTACTTTCAAAAATTTGCATTGTTCCTCATTTATACTCTAGCTTGCATGATTTAAAGAGTTAAGTATCTCTGACGTATTTTTCAAGCCGGGCTAAACTGACTCATTACAAATTTAAATATCCTGCAGTGTTCATTATTGATTGATTACACTGATTAAAAAGTAAGTCATGTTATATGTCTCTTGTTAGGTCCAGTTCATTTCATCTCACTTCATTGTACTCCAGCCACTGAATACTCGGATTCTTATACATGTATGGCCTGCATACAGCTCTTGATATTGAACTCTCATTGTAAATTAGAGGCCAGTTTTTGATGCAATCCAGTTTCGGTAATAAGTCACTTTTGTGTAGACTCCAGGTTTGTTCTGTTTACCACAGTTATCTCCCCAGCTCACAATTCCAATAAGATACCAGGTGTCTTTCCTATCCTTTACAACTAAAGGTCCCCCAGAATCACCCTGAAAATAAAATGAAGAAAAAGAGAAAATAAATTGGTTAAATATAAAACTAATGTAAAATATTCTGATGACCTGCATATTCTATTATTAGACACATGTATAGTTTGCCATTAAAGAATAATTGAAATACGAAGTTATTTAAAAAGTCTTAAAGTTCAATTTTTACATCTTAATTTTTCAGTTTAGAAATACATAATTCAATTACAATTGTATGTATTTAAAGTATACAATATGATTTGATATACATGTGATTTGTGGATTAGTGCAGTTTAATTAACATCCAACACCTCACATAGTTACTTTTTTGTATGTTTGTAGTGAGAATATTTTAGGTCTACTCTTAGTAAATTTTAAGTACACAACATAGTTTTGTTAACTATAGTTGTCGTGCTATGCATTTTATCTTCAGATCTTATTCATTTTATAAGTGAAAGTTTGTACCTTTTGACTGACTCTTTAAAATAGAATTTATTTTTGTTACAGTAAACAACACATAGTCAAAAATAAAAGAATATTAAGAGACTTTAAAAAGCAGTTTTATACCCTACACTTCCTCATCGAATCTATTCTCTCAAGGTAACCAATCAAATGCTTATTTAATCATCTCATAATATGTAACTCCATATTGTTTAATAACATGCTGAACTTACTTTTCTAGATTAATATGGAGACTATATATTGATTATCTATTATATATGTAGGGATTTAGTGTTTTTTCAACATTTCCACAACTTACTACACCTTTATATTATAGTATCTCCATTTCTGGTTAACAGTTAATGTTCACATTAATATCACTTTTTTGAATGTTCATTGATAATTCAAATAACATTTTGATTCCATTACTTTTATTTGTCAAGCTTTGATTTTTTAGAATTAATAGCAAAGTTTTTTTTTCTTTTGGCTCATTTTCTATATAACTGTGGCAAATGTTGAACACTCCAAAAGAACTACCAAGCTCCATCAGTAGTTTTACTGATGCTACAAAACATCAGATACTTATTATTTTTCTCCTTCTGAAAATATCCTTCCATCCTATAATGCACAGGAACACACAGACTTACATACACATACACACATCCTTCCACATTTCACTCTAACTTGGACTGGCTACTTTAAGTAAGGTGAAACTCTAATCCTGGCACTGTCCTTCCCCCATTCTTTTGTGTTGGATTTAATCATGTTTTGTGCCCTGTTTCTTCCATTTTCTTAATTTACTCCAACATTTTGATGATGCACCCTTTCATATGGTTTCCTAATAAAGAGGATATAGGATATACAATTTTTGAGTTCTTGGATATCTAAAATTCTTATTCTACCCTCACACTTGACAATTAATTTCCATAGGCAGAAATCAAGGTTGAAATAAGTTTTCCTTTGAAATGTGAAAGGCTTTCCATTGTTTTCTAGCTTCTAATATTACTGTTGAGAAATTCTCTGTGGTCTGATGACTCTTCCTTTGAAACTATTGCATTAAAAATTAACATTATCTTATTTTCTACGTTTTCAGAGATAATTCTTGTTCTTTGGTTCTAGAAGATGAAGTTCTGTGCATGGGTTGGGTGAATGGGAACTCGGCTTTTGGCCAACTTCTTAGCTTCTCTTCTCTGTTTTACTACTTCCTTGGATATGAATGATTATCAATCAGATTTTCTATGTTTCTTTTTTTCTCATCTATAGAATTCATAAATTGAAATATATGATTATTTGAAAAGGTAAGGTCAAATGTCACCAGCACTATCTAACAACAGAAAATCATGGAAGCCAAATGAAAGATCCAGCTGATAATATAAATATGACAAGTCAGAGATAGGAGAGATTATGGGAAGTCTCAAGCTATCAAAAAGAGAAGAAATTAAACTAAAAGTTGGATTCCAAATAAATCGGAGCAGATAGCATTCTAGGTAGTGTGGTCGTATGGGCAAATGTCCAGCAGCATCTCCACTTTAGTGTCTCAGAAACACCTCACACTGAGCATGGCTGACAGTGAACTCATGATCCATTTCACTAGATCTGAACCTTTTCCATTTTTCCCTATCTCATTGATGGGAATCATAATCCTTACAGTTACTCAAGCCAGAAATTTGTATTTTACGCTTTTTCCTTTTTTCTACCCGTAGGAAATCTATCACTTTTTGTTTTGCCAATTTTATCTCAAATAATTTCTCTCTCTCCTCATGTCACTTTCTTAGTTAAAATTGCCTATCTTTTATATAAATGGCTTTATTTAAGTTTTAAAAAATTTATTGAGATAACTTTGATTTATGAAATAATATAAGCCCACTAGGGCTTCATTTAATACATTCTCCATTCGTCAAATAGATGGTCAAACAACACACCCACTACCAACACCAAAAGTCTTTCACTGTCCATTGGACTCCACCAGCACTTGCTCCATCCCCCAACCCCTTCTCAGCTGGTAATCTCAGTTCTAGTGTTAATGTCCAGGGTTGGGTTTTGTTTAGTTTTGTTCCTTTGCTTTGTTTCTTGATAATCTACATAGGAGGGAGCTCATGCAGTATTTCTCTTTCTGCTGACTAATTTCACTCAGCATAATCTCCTCTAGTTTCATCCATGTTCTTATAAATGACAAGATTTCATCTTTTTTGACAGCCGGGTATTTTTATTTTATTTAGATATTGTTTATACATACTATATCTTCTTTATTTATCTGACAAAGGACTCTTAAGTACTTACCAATTCTTGCTTGTGACAAATAATGTTTCAGTAAACATGAGGTGCATCTATCTCTATAAATTAGTGTTTTTGTGTTATTTTGGTAAATACCCACAAATGGGATATGGGATCATATGGAATTTCCATTTTCAAGTTTTTGTGGTATCTTCATACTGCTTTCTGTAAGGTTACACAAACTTACCCTCTCAGAAACAGTGTAATTGGGTTTCTTTTTCTCTGCATCCTTGCCAATACTTGTTATTTCTAGTCTATTGGATAAGAGCCATTCTCACAGGTGTGAGGTGATATCTTATTGCTGTTTAGATTTGTATCTTCCTGAGAGAAAGCCAGGAAGAACATCTTTTCTGTATGTCTTCTTTGGAGAAATGTCAATTCAGTTCTGCCATTTTTTGATTGAGTTTTTTGTCTTTCTGTTGTTGGGTTTATGAATTCTTTATATACTTTGGATATACTTGTCAGATGTATGTTATACAAATATCTTCTCCCATTCAGCAGGATTCCTTTTTGTTTTGGTGATAATTTCTTTCACTGAGCAGAAGCTTTTTAGTTTGATGGAGTCCCATTTGTTTTGTTTTTGTTTCCCTTGCCATTGAAGTTAAGACCCAAAGACCTCTCCTAAGACCTATGTCATGGAGCATATTGACTATGTTTTCTTTTAAGTATTTTTAGCTCTGGTCTTACATCCAAACCTCTAATCCATTTTGAATTAATTTTTTGTGTATGATTGTTAGAGAGTGTTTTAGATTCATTCTTTTGCTTGTGGCTATACAGATTTACACACACACACAATCACACACATTTGAGTACTGGCTGCAAACCAGGTAGTATTTTGAGAGCTTTACACATATTAAGCAATCTAATATTAAATTAATTTAAATCTCTTTAAAAATTTTAATTTTTATTTCTCTTAGGGAAACAACAAAATAATTAACATAGTTGACAAGGCCCTGCAAAGCCTGGCTTCTCACCAACTCTCCTGCCTAACCCTGTACCATTGGAATCCATGTATTCTGTGTTCCACAACATTGTCTTACAGTTCTTAGTATTTCCCCTACCATCATAGCACCTTCACATTTGTAATCTTTGTAGTTAATTAATTCTCTTTTTCAGGAACTTGAGCAAATCCAGCCACTTCCAAGCTCCACTCCTGCTAGTCACGTTAATTTCTCATATATACTCAAAACCATAACATTTTCCTTCCAAGCATTCTTTTGCAGTTGTTCTCCTTTCATTGGTATATTTTTTTTACTAATGCATATCTAATTGACTAGACAGCAAGTTCCCTGAATATAGTTCCCTATGTAAACCTTCATGCCAGTTTTTACTCATAATTGTATCTCTAGTACTTAAAACAGTGCATAACACTCAGGATACTTAAACACTCTTTAAATGAATAATCAAAAAGGTTTAGAATGAGCTATAAAAAATTGACCAGGGAAATTTCTGAAAAAGCTTCAGATCAGTAGTTCTGATACTTTTGTCATTTATGTTTGGGTCTAGCCTGGCTAGACATTTTGCTGAAAAAATTAAGTGCTCTCTCCTTCCTTCCTAAAGCAGTTTCTGGGATCCAGGAAACAGGATTTGTTAGATTCTAGGTAACTTTTATAGATTTAAGAAAGTCAAGCTAGTGGCTGAGTTTCTTCTGATTTCAAGTGGGGGTAATTAGACCTTAGTTTTATTCAACAGACTAAGCCCTCATATATACTCTAGATTCAGTTATATTTCTGCCTTAGACTCTTGTTCCTAGTCACTATTTTCATAACTTCCCCAATATTTACATGAGTAAAGCTTTTTCTTTTTAACTTACTTGCACATCATTAGGCAGGAAACTTAACTCTGCTCCCTAATCCAGTGAAACTTCTCTATGATTACCAATCCTTCCTGAGGTTTACCATTAGCCCCACTGCCTAGATTCCCATATCCTCTCTGTTACTAGACTCTTGTTGCTATTGTGGAGACATGTCTTTGAATTCCTGGAATTATATCTTCTTCCTTCCGTAGTCTCCACAACTGAGGCTGATTATACCAAATCCTGCTCTTGTCCAGCACATATACTACAAAACATCCTACTCTGCTTTTGTCAGAGGTTGTCCATGCTATGTAATTTGTGGGACTCTGGACAGGGCTTTCTCTTGTCAGTACTGTTCTCATCATTTAACAAAGTAAAATCACTTCCTTAAAGTTTTGGAGAATCTCATGTTATAAGGTGTCTTTAGGAAGAAACAGACAGCATACTTCTGTCAGAAAATACACATGTCAGATAGATATTAGAAGATAGAGGAGAGTACTGGAAATTATACTGGGTATTCACACTTTGCCTAATTCACATTATCAGCATTGATTACTTTTCACCTCTCATCCTCCATATGTTCAGATCAAGCAGCACTTTACTTGGGATTCCCTCAAATATGAATTTTAATTTCACATCTTTGTAATTTTATCTATGTCCTTGTACTTTTTTATATTATTCTATATCTTGGTAAATACTATTTATTTTTAATGCCTAATTTAAATATCATCCCTCTGATACTTGCTCTAAAAATGTTCCATTCAAGATAAAAATATTAGTCATAACATCACTTCATAGTTTACTTTTTAGATGTGACCCTTTTGGTGAAAGACACTCTATTAATGTTTGGATTCAAGCTATTAAGAACCTTTAATTTTATTAGTGAGAGAATATCAAACAAATCTTTTGTTTAGTCTATTTTAATAAAATTTAAAAAATGTGCTATTAAATTTAGGTTTAGATTTTTTGAACTGATAGTATATCTATGTTTTGTACTAATGTAAATGATATAGAATATTTCTGGAGCAAGGTAAAAAATATCTTTGAGTTAATGATATTGGAGAAATAGCTCTTCACCTACCCTGCAGGCATCATAAATTCCTTCCAGATAGCCAGCACAAAACATTCCAAATTTGATATCATTGCCGTACACATGTGGTTGCTTGCACACATCATCACTTATGATTTTCAGTCTGGCTTCTCGAAGATCGTTTTGGGATTCCCCTTAAGGAAAGTGAAATAATTTTAGTGTTTACAATACACATCCTTAATTAGAATGAAGTTAGTGAACTTTTTTCTATTCATTTTCATACTAAAATTATCAGCACAGAGTGAATTTAGAGTAAGCAGCTTCTAGAGAATTTTCTGTTTAAAATATGACACAATTAAATGATCATCACTCCCCTCCTCACATTTTTATATATACCTCTGCAAGCAAGATAAACAATTTTTCTTCTGGAAATCTTTTGCACCTTTAAGAACAATTAGTTTATGTCTTAATGGTGGCATTTTACTTTTTAAAATGCAGTTTGTATTTGTGGATTCTCTATAGTTTCTAGAACGATTTTCTCTCTTGGCTTCATAAGATAACTATAATAGTATGGACACATTTTATCCTTGACATTTTATGAAGAACTTTCACAGGTAATGACATTTAAAAGCAATGATTTCATTCCTTACATATTACAAATTTGAGACTTGGGATTATAAATTAGATCATTAGTAGAAACCAATATATGGCATAAAGACCATTATCTATGGTGGAAAGACTATCACAAATATTTAGCAATTTTGTGAGGAACCATATATTGACCAGAAAATAGATACTTTAATAGATAGAATTCTATGGCGATGCCTGATTCTGTGGGAATATAATGGGTATCATTATGATAGCCATATCATATGGCATATAATGGATGTCTTTCTCATGATTAAGTTATACTATATGACACAGGTTTAGGAATTTTTCAGATGAAATTAAAAAGATTATCAAGGTGGGATTGATCCAATCATGTGAGTTCTTTTAAAAAGAATTTAGGCCTTTCCTGAGTTCAGAGGCCTTTTCCTAATGACATTGAAGAAGCAAGTTGATATGAGTTCTATGGTTGCAAGAAACTGAATTATTTCAACAACCAGTGAGTTTGGAAGAGACCCCAGAGCCAGAGAGGAGACTCTAACACCAGCTAACACCAGATTGATGTTTTGTGAGGTCCTGAGAAGAGGAATCAAGTAAACTGTATCTGAACTCCTGAGCTGTGGAAACTGAGATAATCTTAACCTGTTACATCACAGTAGAATAGTAACATAGAGAGCAATTTATTTAAAATACCACTTTAAGATTTATTTCTAGAGAGGTGTTTCCTAAAATTAAAAACATTTTCTAAGTTATTCTGTTCTCTGAATACAATTGGTGTAAATCTTTTTTTGTTTTTTTTAGTTTGGTGTATACATTATCAGTTAAAACATATTTGTGTCTAAGGTTGGAAAGAGTATGGGAAATTTCTATATGACATATCATAGTGCAAATTCATAAGTTTTACAGAAAACTGGTTGCCAAAAAGTTGTAAAAAGCAGGGTCCATACATTCTGGACATTCCTGAACCCAGCTATTATGGGTATGTTATTGGTTTTTTAAAAAGAAATCAAGCTTTTATTTCACTAACTTTCACTACATTTTTACTTTAAATCTTACTCATTTCTATTCTTATTTTTATTATTTCCTTCTTTCTGACTTTTTTGCTTAGGTTTATTTTATTCTTTTCTAGTTTCTTGAAGTGGAAAATGAGATTACTGATGCCACCGTTTTTCTTTTTAAAGTATGTATTTGCTATAAATTTCCCTTCCTGTACTTTTTTAGTTGAATTTGCATAGTTTTTCATTCATTCATTTCTACACAGTTAAATTTTCTTCAAGATTTACTCTTTAATCTCTGGATTACTCAGATGTTTAATTTCTTAACATTTTGAGATTTTCTTATTATTCATTACTAATTTCTAGTATTCTTCTTTTGTGATCAGAACACAAACTATGTATTGTTTCAGTTCTATTAAACACATAAAAGATTTTTTTTATGGATCTATATATGGTATATCTTGGTGAATGTTCTATGGATGCCTGAAAAAAGTAGGTAGGTTCTGCTGTTGTTAGGTGTAGTGTTCTCTAAATGTCAGTTAGACTTTCTTGCTACTCAAAAAATATTAGGTTGGTATATTTCTGTGTTAAGTCAAACTTCTGCATAGAAATGATTCTTCCCACCAAGGTGAAGGGAATTGGAGATAACTTTCTCCTTGTCATGAAATACAGAATGAAATTCTATCTTAGGAGAATACCCATCAGAGAGAATGCTGATACAGAGATATCAAGTTTACACCTCTACTATATCACTCTTGGGATTAATAAACCATGGATAAGATTTCCTGGGACTGATAATATGACTTTAAATAAAGCAAAGCATTTCTTGGTTTATATGATATGAGGTGAAACCATGAGAATTCTGGAGAAAAGCTAGAGACTATCAAGCCTATTCTGGGTCACATTTAGTGAAAATTAAGATATGTCCCTTTGTAAAGTCTGAGAATTAAGGGTTTGTTCTTAGAGCTAATTGGATATGAACAAATTGCAGAGTTCTGTGAATGCATTCTATCATCCTGAGAAAGTCCTTTTATATCTCTCAAGCACAGAAACAAGGACACCCTCTAACTTTTTTCACCTGGTGCAGATTACAGAATCTGGAACACATCTGACTAAGTCCAAAAACATTATAAAGTATTTTGTTTCTTAGGATATTAAGTTAGTATATCAAGTTAAATCATGTTAGAGGTCAATTGTTACCAGAGATGATTCATCTCTTATGTATGGTGGCTCTTAAATTAGTTTATTTAGTCAAGAAGCAGGTTTGGCTGAAAAAGGAGATAGTAACTGAGCAAAAGAAACACTTATGAGTTGGTTGAGGGAAATGAACATGAAGTATGAAGTAACTTCTTTTACGTCTTCCTTGAATTCTAACCTTTTAGAACTGCCTCTACCTCTTCCCATGTCATTCTGAACAGGCTACCAATCATACACCTGCTTTTCTTGATAGAGACACAGAGGTAGAAAACAGCCAGAACATAGAAAGTTCAGATTCTGATGACATCATAAGAATTCCTGAATCCAGCTGTATTGAAAACCAGAGTTTCTTCTGTTGACTTCTAAATTAAAATGGGCAATTTTCCATTTTGTTAGCACTTTTTGCTTTAGTATGTTTGAGCTGAGTTTCTGCTACATGCAAAACAAGAGCCCCAACATGTGGAAATTACTGGCAGGAGGATCTATTATTAATGCAGATTTAAACACATTGGCCTAAACAGGACTTGGTGTTCTATGATTTTTTTTTGAGGCACCCACCACCATAGAAGAGTGCTCCAAATCCTGTGATATACACAGTCAAATTTGGTTGAAAGGATGCAGAGGCTTCTGGCAAACAAACCCGGTGGATTTCATCAGTGAAGGTGACTCTGGGAGAAAACTGCACAACAGCAATATCATACTCTCTTGCTGGGGAGCGATACCTCTCGTGGACAATTATTCTTTTGATACTTCTTTTCATTAAAGGAGGCTTGATTGTTGTTCCAAAACTAACAGTCCATTGATGTGGATTTGCACTACTGGAAAAAGAATAAATAGCACTATAATAATTGTATGTAGTCTAATAAAAGAAAAAAAAAAACATCCTAAATATAGTTGTTTGCGATGATAGTTTTCTTTGACCATTTGAATCTAGTCTATTGCTACTATTCTGAAAGATACATTACGTACAAATAACAACTTAAAGCTGAAATTCAGTACAGGATTATTGAATTTTAGAAATGAAAAGCACACATTGAAATATCATCAATTTATCTCTTTAGCAAATGTCTGTTGAATACGTCTATGCTTAATGGTATTTGAAATGCTGGAAATAAAGTGGTGAACAAGATAGAAATAGTCCCTAATGGTGGGATTATTTAAGATTCCAGCAAAGTAAAAAGAGCAAAACAAAGGAAGACAAAATAAATAACCTCAGTGACAGGACTATGAATAAAATAAAATAAGGGATTGCAATAGAATACAAGGGGATAATGAAGGAAGTTTCTTTTAAAAACATGACATTTGGACTGAGACATGGTTGATGAGGTGTCAGCTGTGAGAAGACAGGAGACTAGTTTCCCAGGTCTTAGCTGCAGTTCAGGACACAAAAGAATAGTGTGGAATGAGGTTGGAGAGAGAGGTGGGAGCCAGATTTTAGAATGCTTAATAAGTCATTTATAAAGTATTTAAATTTTATTCAAGTTGTATGAGAATTCACTGGATGATTTCAAGCTACAAATAATGTTGTCTCATTAATATTTAAAAAATCATTTACTTTCTGAAGAGTAAGAATAAATGAGGTAAAAGCTGAGAAGTCCTATGAGAGATGAACAAATGTGAGTGACACAGCTTCTGGCCTTGAGCAACTAGTCACATGGGGATTGGAGAGGTCTCTAAAATGGTGAAAGATTATCTAACAAAGCCATTTTTTATATTTAGGGAAAGTAAGGCCCTAGCTGAGTTAAACTGTTGCTTAGTGTGTGCTTAATGCTCTCTAATCTCTTTATGGGACATGATCTTCCACCAAAATATATTGATTGATAGCAAGATTAATGTCCCTTAACTAACTAATCAAGTTAACATCATTTATGGGGTATAAGCAGAGATAGGTATTGCCATATACATACTTGTTTCTCAATCTAATAATTTCTTGATAGGTGACTTTAGTCATAGAAAGAAGTATATAAACATTATCAATAGGGTTCAAGTTCAATTCAAGTCCAGCTATTAATTGTGCTGGAATTATTATTATTTGTAAGACAATTAAAGACTTTATTTTTACACATCATTTTGATGTACAAAATATCCTGAGAAAAACTAAACATATGTCTGTATATGCAATGTTCATGTAGCATAAATAAGCTGACACTTCTGTTTATAAATGAGTTTTTTGGGTGAGTTTCAGTTATAAATCTGTTCCCTCAATTTAATCATGCATAGAAGAACTTAACATAAATCAAGTATTTTAGACTTGGAAATGCAAAAGACACACTTTAATATGCATTTGCTTGAATGGGAATGATCATTCTATGACTTTCAAACAATGACCAGATACTATTTAATAGTTTGTGCTTTCTACATTTGTGGGTGATAAATGTGAAAGAAATGCCTGACGTGACATGCTAAGTAATGATGATGAAAACCTTTCTAAATTTTCAGTTCAAGGCCAAATCAACAAAATTCAACTTTATGGTTATAAATATAGAATAGTAATTTATATTCCCAAATAAATAAAATTAAATTAAAACTGATGACCTCAGTTTGGAAACTATCTGTAATAAAAACAAAAAGGGTCTAGGAATTTTGTTGATTATTGGATTTAACTGATTATGTTGCAAAGTTTCTAAAAATGTCAATTCAATGTTAAACTGCAATCGTATCAACCCTAGGGTAGGAAAGGTCATAAAAAAATTCCTCTCTAATTCAGTGCTTGAAAGATAATATTTGGCATGCAGAAGACATATGCTTATGTTCAACTCTGCCATTTTCTAACACTGTAACTTGGGAAAGTTAACTTTTCTCATTTCCTTTTTTGAAAAGAACATACCAAGCAGGGTTTACCAAGTGAAAGAGGTATAAGAATTATACAAAGCAAATCTTAAACACCTAACCAAATGTTTGTAGCATACTAGAACTGAATAAATGATCATGGTTGCTATTAGAGCCTTTTCAGGTGGTAATTGTCCATGCTTGTATTCTTCTGCCCTTGTCTTTTCCTTTGGATCCCTTCCTTCACCTTGGAATTCCTTTTCTCTTTGGAGCAGCATTGACTGTTGGTAAGTTTTAGTCTTGATTCCCTAATTCTCACCCACATGAAAGTACTTCAGGTGTATGAATATGATTATCATATTTACCAGAGATTTGTTAGGGTAAATATTTGTCTCCTAGTATAGTTTCCTAAGTTTTAATGTGCATAAAAACAACCCATGGATGATATTAAAATACAACTTCTAATTTCTGTGGGTATGAGATAGAGCTTGAGATCTTACATTTTAAACAAGTTTTCTCATGATATGAATGTCCACTGGTTTTGGGATTGTGCTTTGAGTGACAAGACTATATGAATACACTAGCACTTTTCCTTACCATTCAAGACTGTAAGAGAATTTCATTTTGTCAAGTTCTGTTTATGTGTGTTATTCAGGACAGAATTCATTATTCCAGTTAGGTTCTACACAAAATTATCTAACATTTCACTTATTCTGTTTTGTACTTCTTAAATGTATGATAAATAACAATATAGATTTGTGAATAGCTAATAGTGAGTTATAATCTGACAAAATCTTCTAACCAATTTTCATATATTAAAGCACATTGGTGCTTTCTTTACTGATATACTTAGATTTCTTTTTTGATCAAAATCAGAGCCTTATATTTAGACCTGCTAACATTAATCATTCAGTTCTAGTTTATTATTCTAACATAAGGTCTTTTTCAAATTTCTGTTTTACTTATGAATATATTTGTTTTCCTTTCTAGCATATGTTATTAGTTACTTTGTTGAACATAAATTCTACATCATCTGTCAAGTTTAGACTCCTAGGGTGCAAGGTTAATGTCCTCAGTATTACATAGAGCATTTCTTAATTATCATCCACAGTTTGTTCAATTATTGAGCTATCTATAACTTTTGCTTTTAATTTATATAATTTTTTCCAGAGGTCTTCCTATTATACTTTTTCACTGTGACATGGTTATACTATATATCTTGAGAAATGTGTTTAGTTCTTAGAAATATGCTAAGGGAAGCACTGACAAAACAAGAACACTAAAAGAAGATCCCAATGGTAGGATGTCTAAAAGTTGATGCTCTAAAATAAAGCAGTGATAACTATTCTTACATGTGGTTTTGGAGATTCTCATTTTTTTATGTTTGTCTTAAAAAAAGAGAAAGAAGGGAAAGCTGTTCTATGGTTGAAGAAATGAATTTGATCCCTTTTGTTCCAGATAAAAGAGAAAAAAATAAATAGATTGAAGTTATATGATTGCAGATTTGGAGTTCAATGTTACAGAGAAATTTGTAAAAGTAGATTTACCTACCACGAAATTGGGTAAGTTTGGAGTTAATAAGAGTACAAACAAGGGATGGTATAAGTGATACTTGGAGATTTTCAATTCTAAACTAGGTATCTGTGCAAGGGATGTCTGTTTTGTTTTTAGAACTTGAAGAATCTAAGTTTCTATATAGATATAGACTCTAGATAAACAGAATTTACTGTGGTGTCGAAAGTCAGACTTTTAGAGCCCAAAAGGAACTCGATAAAATCTAGCCCATCTATTTCCTACTACACTGTGTTTTAATAACTTGCCCGATATCATAAATTTCAGATCCAGCTCTCTTGCTGACTGGGGAAAATGTTTTGTCTACTAAGTTCTGTTGCTACCTGCTTTACAGAGATACCCAGGAAGCTCTTGTTATCACAATGATGAATAGTAGTGGAGAAAGGCCATAAAGTATATCTAAATCCAAAATTTTGAATGGAATAGTAATAAAAAGATGCAAAACCTTGAAAGTAAGAATAAACTTAGGGAAAAGGTAATTTTTATCTTAGATTTTATAACTATGCTCAGAATGCATAATGAATTAATGAAATGTTAAATTTCATTCAAAACATTATGTAATAGCTACCTTTACTTCCAGCTTGCCTTAAAAAGCACCATTATCAAGAGTGCTATATTATATGATGGTCTTTTTGGGTGGCCAAGTGCCTCTCTTGATCCTTTCACATGAAAGGAATCTCCTTCGAAGTGCTTGTCTTATCATTCTGGCAGTTTTCTCATTTTGATCGTGAATTGCTATAATTACACCAATCTTTTTAAGTTAGTGTTATAAATTTAAATAGTTCTCTACTATTACGGTCACCAACTTTCCATATTTATGGAAGATTTCTATTGCACTTTGCAATTAATTTGATTATTTATGACCAGTTTGGGACTGGTTCAAACATTTTGTCAGAATTAGACTCCAATATTTAATCAAAAGATTGTTTTGCAAGGATTAATCTTATATGTTTTAGTAAATATTTTATGTTAAGATTATGTCTGCTTCCTTAACACAATTCTTTCTCAGAGACAATAATTTTAATACTGCCACACACATATGTATACATATATATATGTATATATATATATCTTGCCAGCATAAATTGGAGAAACCTAGTTAAATGAGTAAATCACCACATGACATTAGTTTCCAAGCAAAATGCTTTCATCCAGAATCAAAGGACGCTGGGGCTGTGGAAGGGGTGAGGGGAAGATAGGGAATGAAGGCCAGCTACAGGAAATAGGAAGGACACAGTAAAGAAAGACAGGGACTTTACACAAGTTAGAGTTCTCCTTTCTCCACAAATAAGTTAAAAATCTTCCTGGTTGGTGAATGAGATGGCCTTATAAAGAGAGATGTTTCTTCTATACAGTAAATGCCTTGAAAATGACAACCTCCATTCAATCCTCAAAGCACCTTACGTGACATCATATTTTTATAATTGATCAATGACAACCAGAATAATGATTATCCCCACTGACTTTCAAAATAAGCCTGAAAATGTAACATTATTTTAGAAAAGAACCTGAAAGAAGTTTTACTTATCACTGAGAAGTTATCTCAGTGATATCTGAGGCATAGATTATTACTTAGAACATAATAAAACTCAGGGAATATTATTATTTTTTTAACAGCAGTGGGGTCCAATTTAAGATGAATAACTTACTTCTTAAAAGCAGTGTGCAGCAGTGACAAGCCATGTATTACTAATCAAGGTGGCCCCACACTGATGTATGTTATAACGCTGAAGGGAAGCTTGCCAAGGCCAGGCGGCCTTGCCTGCAATATCTCCAGACATTATTCTATTGACCATTAATGGAACGGCTCGTTTACCACAACCTGAAAGAAATGAGTTCATTAAGTTACAAAAAGGTATCTATAATCTTTTATACAGAGAGACTAGCAGAGTACTGCAGTGCAATATTTGCATCATCAACAAATAAACATGTCAATATTAATATCCACTCTATATTTGCTGCTGTCATGGTTTTGCTCGTTGTCTACATGCATAGGTGTGGGAGTATATTGACTACTGAAGCTATGTTAAGCTGCTAAGTGTTGAGATACTCCAAAGTTTCAAATCAGTCCTAATGACTTGCAGAGTCAACTGTCTAGATGTCCTGGAAGCTCCTACTAAGATAATTGTTTCTCAGTTTCAGGTAATCCTGTAGTGTTACTTTGGCATAAAGTTCTGACTAGGAGAACAATGTTCCCTAACTAGACAAGTAATTTCATTTCCTGTATGTTGGAACTCCTTCCAAATATTTTTCTGAGTAATTAGTTCCTAAGATGCACGTAGGTTAAAGTATCATGACCAAATTTCATTCCTCTAGGGTTCCATGTTTTTGGATAAACACCACATTTACTATTGGTGAGAATAAATAGCTTATTATGTGCATCAGATAAGGGATTACTATGATGCTTAGGGTTCTCGCTAAGAATTAAGCTTACTTAATGCTTGGTGCTAGTAGAGAATATATAGGTTCAATTCTTGTTCCAAGTAATCAGGTATTCAAAAAGAAATTTTATCTTACTCATATTAATTAGATTTCAGTTTTGGCGAGACATTTTAGAAATCTCCATTGCGTTAGTTCACACTACCATTTGTTCTTATTTGAATGTCCATAACAGATTCCCTGCCTCCAGTACTACTCCTCTAACCTATTCACAGTGTAGAATGAGTTATTTTTATGAAATGTGTAAAACTCTTCAGTAACTCCTCATTGCTTTCCAGATAAATTCAAATGATTCAGGTCCTTGATCATTATTAATCATCTTTTATTCCATGTCCTCCACTCCCCACTCTCTGTATGGCCACACTGATAATTTTCAGTTATAAGAGATTACCATGTTCTTGCTTTTCTGAAGACATTTTTATATATGATTCCCCAGTCTAGGACACTCAGTCTACCTGCTACTTGATTTATGTTCCCTCTTGTTTCAGGCATCACTTTCTGATCCAACAAGAATAGGGTAGCTGATTCTGACTGACTGTCATAACACTGTGGTGATTTCCTTGTCATAGCATTTCTCACACTTGAACATTTCCTGATATTTATGTCTTCCCCTACTTTTGAACTTAATTTTAGCGATGTCTTATTCATAATATACTGACAAAAAATGGGTACATTTTCTGTCACTTGGTAAATGTTAAAAAGATGTTTGTTAAATAAAATGCTTAGTGCATTTGCAAGGCACAGAGGCAAATGTGTAATCACGTTTGCTCAAATTCATCACCACTTTCATAAAATCTTTCAAATTTTAGGAAACAATGATATGAAATGAGTGATTCGTGAGCCACTGTCAGCCAGGAAGATGAGTATATTAAGCACATTTTATAGGTTATTCACAGATCATGGGGTCTATAGCCTTCCCAAGTATCACTTTCTAATTATTTTATTTCTCAGCAGAAAGCACATTTCAGAGAATTTTGAAAATTAGAAAAGCAAGCCCATTTATTTCAAATCAGAAATAACTTCTTCAAATTGTCTCAAAATTTCTACCACATAAAATATTTTTCTTGAAAATCACAGAAGGATCAGTCTCAGAGTTAAAAAAAAAATATTTCCATCTATTACCCAATTGAAAATCTCACTCAAAGAAAACGTGTGACACGGATGAGAAATTATGAGCCAATATTTGAAGATGTCCTTTCAGGTGTGGAAATTGTTGTTGTTTTTATAAGCTAACTAGACTTACATGCTTGGACAGTTAGCTTCCCTGTTGATGAGCTCATTGCTGAAAAACAAAATAGAACAAAGAGTGATAATTTGATATTCTCCTGGTTGGTCTTAATGACCAGAATTTCTCAGAGGATAGTGACCATATATGGATTCTAGACAGCTGAGCAATGTAGATGAGTCAGGAGAATGGCTACCTGATATAATAAGACATGTATACAATATTTGTAGAGATCTATAAGCTACCTATAATTAAGTGGGTAATCCCATGACACTAGTGATTAAGGCACACATAGTAGGTAATTAAAATCATATACACAATTGACTCCTTTTACCTGGTTTACCCTACCCTTTTGGTAACCACAATTTGCTTCCTATCTAAGAGTTTGTTTTTGTTTTGTTTCACCTGTTCATTTATTTTGTCTTTATCTTTCATATATTGATGAAATCTTAAGAGCTATGTCTTTCCCCATCTGACTTCTTTCATTTAGCATAATATACTCTTGATACACTAATATTGTTGCAAAATGGCAAGATTGCAATGTAATATATAAATATATCAGATTTAATGCTGATACTCGAAACCTATTTGAAATTATAAACTAATCTTATTTTAGTAAATGAGACCTACATTGTCCAAAATCTATTGACTGTTGGTAAAGGCCAATTGTATAGAAACTAAAGTTAAATTTCTATTTCCAACAAAAAATCTGTAAAGAAAACACAATTATTATTTAAAGTTAAGTTGGTATAAGATTGCATAAAAACAGTCATGAATTTCAAGATAGCATGACTTATTGAGTAGAATGAGAATTAAGTGTTTTACATAATCCTACGAGGGCCATATTCATACTGTGTATAACTTCCCATGGTGCAAAATAGGAATGTTTCTTTTTTCACCTTCTATATGTGCCACTTGGGAAACTGGCGGTGATCACCCCCTTAATGTGAGAGTTTTTTAAAATATCTAATTCAAGCATATCCTTGCAGGCATTATTATATGATGAAGACTCAACTATCAGTGTTTTACTCTATGAGAAGAACTCTATTTTTTTGTCAAAAGCAGTTTTAAAATAGTAAATTTCTTGTCTCATTAGAATTCAGTTAATATTTTAAAAATACGCTGAAATGAAAAACAGTACAATGTTAAGAGTTCTTCACTCTAAAAGTTCTCTAGCTGAGTTTAAGTACAATGCATATTACTCCTTTCCAGGAATGATATCAGGGTAAGTATAATGGTTGTAAGTGTAATTCGATTTTTACGGATTGAACTTTAATGATGAATGATTACATCTAGGGGCAAATTACCTATACACAAGTAACTAGCTGCTGAAGATTTCTAATTTTGGTAAAATGTATTTACTTTCTAATTTTAGGAGTAAAGTGAAACATTAACCCATTAGTCTTGAAAGTGAACCCCTTAACACTTCTGGTTGGAGAGTAATCTAGTTAGAATTCAGGACTCCACATGCTACAAGTGTCATGATGAGAACTGGAGCACATGGAGGAAGTGAGGGGTTCTTCCATAGCCATGGAGTTTGCAGCACAAAGAAGTTAGCTGTAGCTTTACTTTGACACATTGCATCCCATAAAGAGCCTACATGCAACACATGGTTATTTATCAGAACAAGACACAGATTCTTAACAAATTATGAAAATTATGAGAAATTCTGGGCTATTGGGTTATTTCTAGACTTGGTCTAGAATTTTGGCAGTTTTCTATTCATTGGGAAATTTCCAAAATTAAGTGTTCCTGAAGAGCAGTGGTTTTGCAAGTAAGAATTGTCTTGAGGATTCCATTGAGCTTTCCACTGAGTAGGACTTTTCTTAGTGCTAATAAACACTGCTCTTTTTACATTGGTAATTTAGAAAACTTCAAAATTCTAGCTATTTCTATACCAGTTAATCACTTACATTAATGCCTTCAGTTTTTTAAAGCATATGCACATTTTAATAGTCTTCTAAGTAGTAATAGCTTATTTTCTATTTTCTAGTGTGCTCCCATGAAACTTACATGATTTTAGGAATAACCAACATTATCATTGCATTTTTACAGATGGGAAAATGGAGGCCAAGGCATGAGCCGATTACTTGGGTGGTCCTGCAGTGACTCAGTGGAGTAAAAATTAGTCAGGTGATTCTCAGGTCAGGCTTTCCATTAGTATATCCTGCCCTTAAACCTAGTACAGCCATTAAAATAAGCTACATAGTGTTTACTATTATTTCTGTCAATGGTGAACTTTAAAGATATACAGCTATGGATTTACTATGACACATACCTTAAACCTAATAATGTTATAATGTAATGTTTGTTCAATAAAATTAATTTAAAAATATTTTAAAAACTAGTAGAGATATTTATCAGTTAAAAAAATATGCTGGGGTTCACAAATGGAACCCGTAAGAAACAAAAAGCCCTGGTAGCCAATGATCATTTCATGTTTCATTTCTGGTCTTCAGCTAGCTCAGACTTTTAAATTCTTGGCAGTTGCTTTTTTGTGCAGTAGTGGTTGGGTCAGCTGCCTCTGTAGGAGCACAATCCACATACATCTTAAGAACTAGGGTTCATATACTAGATCTGGGACAAACAAACAATGTGGACAACTGAATAAAAAGAAAATAGAATACTTCCTCTTCCTCTCTCTTCTTGGCTGTCTGCTTACTCACCTGTATTCTTGCCTGCACCTTTCCTTTAAAAAAAAAAATTACTGGTAAATAACTGACTATTGGAAATTACATCATGTAACTTAGCACAATTACCTCTATTTCACAACTACAAAACATTTGCTTCCCCATCTAGCAAAGAAGGTGGATTAAGTCCTTGACAGGCTTTTCCCTCTTGGGTTGAGAGAGTCCCATCCTTTATTCCCTGAATAGCTGACTCTCTCTCACATCATCAACATCCTGCCCATCCCATTCTCTCCTGTTTTCATTTCCTGGTCAGGTTTCCTCTTGAAAAGTCAGCCAGACCTTTATGAGGGCAGGGCATCCTGTTTCTCGTCTGATATTAATCACTTACTCTAATTATGCAACTCTCCTAAGTCCTGTGTCTATTGGAATTTGTAGAGAAAATGTGTATTTGTCAGAAGTAGATGCTTGTGGAAGCAGATTCACATAGGAGAGTAAATAGATTTCTGTCCAGCGGGACTCCTGAAAGCCTTTAATATGCTAAAATAAGAGATGTATTTCCAGGAGATGAATATTGTACTCAGAATTTCAAAATTGCGTTTGATCACAGAAACTCTCAAGAGAGATCTAGATTTGCATCTTAGCTCTTTTTTAATTAATAGTCAAATATTTTGCCTCTTTTTCATATCTAGAAACATGAATTGGCCTGCTTCAGAGGAATATAGAAATTAAATTGCTGCTTGTATAGGGCATAGAGAAGAGCCTTGACAAAGAATGATTCTTTTTAAAGAAATGATGGCATACTAAGCTAAGAATGAATAAAAAAGAGAAAAGTGCAGCAATATATAAATGATTCCAATAGTCTGTTCAGTGATTTTTAAGGATTTATTTATAAATTGTTTTTAGTGGCTCCAAAGTTAGTTTGCCATTTTCCCAGATGCCTATAGAAAAAAGTTAACAAAGAGTCATAATTTCATTATATACAGAAACTTTATATATTTTTTTAAAAGGCTGCAAATGAGTTTATAATTTAGGAAGTTCCCATCCAGAAACAGTTTTCGCTTCATGCTTAACATTTTCACTTGCATAATTCTGTAGGTAGTGGCTGGGTCAGATGAACTTTCTGTTAGTGGCAAAGTTTTGCCCTTATTTTGGGATGAATGCAAGTCATTTACTACAGGAAAAACTACTTGATGACAAACTTCAGACATACTTTCATCAAAGACCACTAAAACCTTGAGATTCTACTTTTTTAACTAAAATGTTTTCCATCTGAAGTCTAGGTATACTTTGGAATAGAAATCATGACAAGTAATTTCAAGATCAGACATAAAATGAATGTAATAAAGACCTCCACGTCATGTGCAAAGGTGTATACTTACCATTAACTTGAACTGATGAGGCATTTATTAACACGGCTCTTGTGTTCCTTATCTTATGATTCAAGATGTTATAGATTTTCACTTTTCTTGCTGCCCTTTGCTCAGCATAGGGGAACTGGAAAACCATGACGATGTCTGCTTTCACACCATCTTCCTCTGGACTGCAGCACACAAGAGTCAGGTGCTCATTCCGGTATATCTTGCAACCATTGCTATATTCTCATCCTCTAAATTACACCTCAAGTGCTCAGTGTGTCGAGCTAATTCTCTCATATTGACACTCTTTTAAATGTCCCTCTCTGACCCAACATATTTTCATGTTTCCTCTTCAAGTATTCATTATGTTTCCAATATATATTCCCCATTAATTTGAAGACTTCTTACAGCAGTTCATATTTAGACAGCAAAATAAAACTCAAAATTCGAAGAACTTTAGTTTCTCTTTGGCCAGCCAGTCATGTATCTGATAACTAAATCACCTCCACAGCATCCTTGACAGGTAGCCCTCTAATCCTAGGGCAATACTTAAAATGATGGTAAATGTACTTCCTTAAGGAGGCTAATTTCTTTTTGTTTTGTTCTGCCTTTATGAACATTCTTCACTTTGAGTTGAAGCTCTTTCTACATTTTCTATTCCATTAGACTTAGGTTTACAAGTTGGGACTTACATAAGACATCAGTCTCCTCTTCCACATAAAATAGTTGAAGACAGAAATACTGTGATCCCTAAATATTCTCCAGATTAAATTCTTTCAGTTCTCTGAACTTTTTTCATATTAACAGATTCAAGTCTATTCCCCATGGGACTGAAGTTTTGCATACTCATTAGAAAAGATAAAAATTAAACATCTTAAAAAATGGAAGCTATGTATTGCTCTGCCATGTCTCATATTTAATTGCCAAAAGAGTCAAACTCTAAAAAGCATTAAAGTCCTATTTTCCTGAAATTTTTGACTAAAAATTATGAAATAATTCAGATATTTTACATATTATGGTTCATTGAAATTGTGGAATATAAAATAGAAATAATTACAATTAAAAAAACTTC
Source organism: Solenodon paradoxus (assembly GCA_004363575.1). NCBI lineage: Eukaryota > Metazoa > Chordata > Mammalia > Eulipotyphla > Solenodontidae > Solenodon > Solenodon paradoxus. The sequence goes on from RJWH01000317.1 coordinate 906,977, forward strand.
TCTTTTAAAAAATATTTAATGAACATCATAATATTATATAGGTTCAAGATTTGCATCATTGTAAATCAACATCTGTATATGATACACTGTTAATCAGAATTTTATGTCAGATGAGCAAACATGTCAGAGGAAAGCTTATGTATCAGGTGTAAGTATTTTGAACCTAAACAAAAACTTACAGGGTGATAAGGCTACAGATTCAAAAGAGTTAATAAGACTATGATAATGTTACTAAGATTTTTGCAAATCAGAATTAGACAACAGTGTACATGAAATCTTAAAACAAAATTTTATCTAATACACTTTCAAACCTCAATATGGAATTTATCCAATTTGTATTATAAAACCCTCTCAAAGTTATCAGTTACTCAGTTAAAGGTGTAAGAAAATTGGAATGTCTGCCAATCAGACATTAGTCTATTGGTAAGAAAACTGATTATTATTTTCTTCAAGATAACCAGTCTGAATATACTCATTTTGTTTAAGTATATGAGTCATATGAGCTTAAAAGCTTGTGTCTATTCTATATATGTGCTGCTATATGCTTTCCAGATAATGCAATTGAAAACTCTGAGCAATTTCTTCAACTGATAGGAGTCTTCACCCTCCATCACAGCAAAGAAAGCATTTCTTAAAAGTGAGCATCTTTTTGTCTGAGCATGCCTCTTGTCACTAGAGCTTCATTATAGGTAAAATTTGCCCACGTCTTCACAATATGCTTGAAATTATATACCTTTTGAAAGTCTACAATGGGCTGCATGCAGTGACATGCTGCTGAATTTTCTGAGACCCCAGGTTCAAGTGGTCCTGGACCTTGTAATCAGTTCATGTGGTTTGAATCCTGGTACTGTCTTAGGGAAGTCTGAACCTATCACTTAACCTCCCCAAGTCTTCATTTTTTTTTTTTTTAACTTAGAAAATGATAGTTAACCCTGTATTTTGAGAATTTTGTAGAGATGTTTATGAGAATTCTAGTCAAGAGCCTGTCCCATACAGGCACACAGCAGATGAGGGATTCTGTCTCATCTGCCCTTTATCCCTCTAAGCTATGACTCCACCTTTGCCCAAATATACATACGTTAGTCTGACTACTTGGTTCTTGATGTAATGCTTGTTCAAGGTTGAATCTATAAATATTTCATCCACCTGGTACAACAAAAGAAGAGAAACTATTTGTTAATAAGGTATTTCATGGTAAGAATAGAACTCTGATTAATGCTAAAACAATGGAAAAATTTAACATAAATGATATTATTTAAATTAATGATTCTCAACTCTCACAGTTTAACAGAATCACTTGCAGAACTTTAAAAAAATATAAATACTAGGGTATTTCTCCAAGGATTTTGGTTATAATTGGTCTCTAGGGCATCTAGGCATTCATATTTGTAAATCTCCCCAGGTTATTCTAATGTACTGATATCTGGAGTAGAAAATATATTCCTAAAAGCCCATAAAAGGAGAAGCAGAAAGATGCAGAGCAGAGATGGGACATGGAGATAGACCTTGAGACATGTTGGAGACAACTTTGACTCAATTCTGGGTTTGAAACCTATCCTGCTGCCCAGGAACTGGACGATCATGAAAAAATTACTGAATGAATTTGAGCCTCGTTTCCTAACCTGTAAAACAAAGATCAATATGCTAACAGGATTATAAAGAATAAACGCATAAAAATGATGGGTGTATTTTGGTAGTTAGTTGCTAGTGGTTCCCTAGCCCTGCATCTGAACATTGCAGGTCTTAGATTTCTCTTCAGGATTTTGGCTGTCAGTTGAAGGAAAGGATTTAGGAGAGAGTGAATGATTTTTAAATTGTTGCTGTTGGTGGTTCCTAGGGTGAATCAAGATGGAAGAAATAAGATAGTGTTGCAGGCTGAGGTCTAAACAGTATTAATTAGTTTCTGTAATCAAGGAAGGAGAAGAAAAGTTACTCTTTTGAGTTCAAGGGCAGAGTTTTAATTGCCTGTCATAGCTCCATTATGTTGAGTCGTCACATTTAGATTTTGCCTTGCAGTATCCCTAGCGACCATTTGGTGGCAATGGTGTCATTTGAATATGTGCAGTACATTTTCCCACCGGGATAAATAATCTGGAGGCAAGAAAAACAGTTCTCATTTTGCAAAACACAAAATATAAAAATAAAGAAAGTCTGTTTCAGAGATCAGGAACAAGGACAGCCTTAGTATTACAAGATATTAATATATGCTTAATCGGAAGCCAAAATATTCATAACTTCCCTTAATTTTACAATTACTTTATAAAACAGAAGTTACTTAGATTCTCATTTTATTTGGAGAAGAATTTGGGACTCAGAGATATTGTGTGAATTTACCTGATATTATGTGGATGATAACCTGGGACCTAAAACCTAGGTTTTCTATGTTTAGGACCATCTCTTCTCATTCATTACAAAACCTCCTTCTTAAATGTGATACTATTTTTTTAACTGCAATATTTTTCATAGAAAAAATTATTTATAAAACAGATGGTTGACATAAAAAGGTAGAGCATAAAACTAGTAAAATATCTGTATTTGGTGATAGCTTTAAACTAGAGATCACGTTATAATTAGATTATAACATTGAGAAACTGCTAATATTCATAATATACCTTTATCTGCATTTAAATAAAGTAATTCAATGCACAGAGAAGGTTTGGGTTTGTATGCTAGAAACAAATTGTGTGGGAAGATACGTTTTCATAAGAGTGGCTTTGTTATAACCATTTATTTTCTTGTTACCCACAGCCAATCCTATGTCTCAGTATCTGAGATGAAATAGAAAAAGAAAAGAAAAAGCAAACAAAAATAAAATGGAGAAAGGTGACAAATATAAAAAGGAAGAAAAAATAAACAGCAGTTGTGACTTTAGAGCTATTTGGTCTATAATTATCCTCTGAAACTCCATCCATGATAGATCACTTAACTATTTGTATATGGTGAAGGTATTAGATTGTTTTTAACTGCAGATGACATCATTCATCAGATAACAAACCTGCTGGGAAGACTATCTAAACCTATTATCAGTTCCATCAAATGGTTAGGTCATCAGGGAAGACTTGTTAAAAGAAGAAGAATCTAGGTAGTAGTTTTTTCTTTATAATTCAAATTCCTAGACTCTGCCTCTATAAAATCTTATTTATTAGCACCACTAAGGTGTGGTCCAGAAATCTTACTTAGAAAAAGTAAGAGTATAGAGATTGGCTAAAAGGGTTCCTACACAAATGAAATTTACAACAGAAAGAAAATAAATGAAATTTACAACAGAAGTAAAATCAGAGAGAACCAAACAAACTTTATTGCTGAATGAATTAGATATATGAACAGTCTCTAGAGACTCAGAAATCAGGTTTTCCTGGCACACTAAGGTTTAACTTACCAGAAAAATTCTGCTAACACTTTGGCACTCAACATTTCCCCAAGTTTCAGAGGACTTTGTATTTTTTTTTTTAAGTTATATGTCAGCCTATTATAAACATTATTTATAAAACCTAATTGAGCTAGTGATCTGTAAATCTATCTTACTTCTCATCTAGGGTATTTGTAAAGTTTTGTAGTTGAATTTAGTCTTTGAATATTGAACAAAAGACCCCCTTTCAAGCCAGTTTGTCTTTACATTGGACGATTTTGGAAACTGCATTGAGATTAAGTTCTAGAGGGCAATTGAAGGTTAGTGGGGTGTTTAATGAAAGAATTAGGGAGAGGCTGTCAATTTAAACCGACACTCCCAACCATTCAGCTCTTATTCCAGAATCAACTCTTGTTTACACAAGTTACCAGCCTTGCACTGTGAGCCCTTCCCAACTGAACTCCTTTCTCAAAGCGATCTTTGTATTCATACAAGGGTGTTTCAGGGCCAAGACCACACACTGAAAACTGACCAATGGAACCCAAATACAGTCTCTTCTGACCTCACATCACACAAGCTCCTGAGAATGGAAAGAACAAAAAACGGACCATGAAAAAACTTCAGAACTTCTTGCTTTGTCCTAATGATGTGGGACTTGGGGGTCAGTGGTGAGCGACTAAGAAAGAATTCTTAGGTGTTTTAAAATGGTGTAACTCAATAAGTTAATTACAGGGATAAAAGAGAAAGCACGGGGAATGTGGGCAAGCAGATAACTGCTGTACCATTGGTCTAAAAGGTGGCCAGATACATAGCCTGGTCAAGCAGACAATATTCCTAGAAAAGAATGTTTTAATTATTCGAGAGATAAAAGAATAGTTCTCATAAGAATTTCAAATGAGTTAAGGAAACAGGTAGGAAGGGCATTTTGTGAAAATTCTCAGGAGTCTAAAATGGTCCATGGCAGGTTGAAAGAATTTATGGCTTCTTGTTTCCTTATCAGCTTTATCAGGGAGGCCTTATCAGTTCAGTCCTGTCAATTCTAATGTGGGTTTGAAATCCTACAAAAATGCTGCATTTCTTTCAGTCTTTCTCTGATCACTATAGTAAAAGTACAAAAAAAGGATGATATAAATTACGCTTTTTAAAAAATGACTTTAAGGCCTAATTGAAGTTACCCTGCTATAAAAGCTGAATTCATGTTAGAAACAGAGAAAGTGTAATCCATTTGAATCTCTGGTCACAGAGTCAAACATTCATTCGCCTCTGTCATTGATGCTAGTCAGTCCTCAAACACAGCACCTTTCAGGTTTGTACAGTACATTTTCCAGGTATGACATGCATTTTCCTTCATACTTACCCTTCACAGGGTAACTCCTTTGGTATGAGGGCCCCTTCTCCTGCTGATTCTCTGCTTTTCGGAAAAACCTTTTTTCAAGGTTTGTTCCAGACAATACCTTCTGTAGGCTTATTCCATAATCTTTCCTCTTCTTGTCTTAATTTTTATTATCCCTCATATCTTCTGCTCCTTAAAGCAGTTATTTAAAAATATATATTATCTCCTATTAAAGTTCAAACCCTCTCTAGAATGGGAATGGTGATTCATCTTTTCATCATCTACCATATGTAACTAGGCAGCATGTTTTTGTTGAATGAGCGAACGAAAGAAAGTGAGAATTTAGTTTCAGAAAAATTTGTCTCTACTGGGAAACTTTTACAAAATCATTTTAATGCATTTTGCATAAACACAAAGTTCCTGGATAAAAAAAGTAATTGACTATGCATTACTTGAAGGGTTAATTCTTTTTCTGCTTGTCAGTCTTCTTTCAGGTAATTTGATTCCTTGTGGAAAGCTCTTCCATATGAGACTATACTAGCTATACTAGTAAATATAGTTATTAGCACTGCTGTTCATCACCTGTGCACCAAGCACAAACTCCATTGTATTTGTGCTCATTTGCTTTTCCCATCAACCCTCTGAGGTGAATTTTATGATTATCTGCATTACATAGATGAGGAAGTGACTTGCCCAAGGTGACACAGAAGTGAGCCACAGAACCAGAATTCAAAACAGGACTGTCCAGTTTAGAGCCTGCTAGTACTCTCACAGTACTGACCTTAGGGCGTGCGCACAGGTGAGTCCTCACTCGAGTTCTTACCTACTAATGTGCAGCAAGCAGCTTGTAAAAGGACCAGAGACTGTTATATCCCTTTTCCAAGGCAGCCTGTTTTCTTTATTTTCAAGAATAAGGAGCACAATACTGCAGCTCTTATTGTAATCTTTAGAAGTTTTTTTGTTATCTATTTAAAACTCAAGCTTTTACAAAACCCAAGGTTCACTGTGTTAGTCATGAATCATTGTCCTCTGCCCATACAGAACATGTTCAACCTAAACACTGATGATGTTCATTGGATTCTGAGGCTTGCTGGCATTTAGGGAATCATATCACTTCATGGTCACAAACATCTTCTATAATTCTCACAGCTTTGTGCCTAGTCTTGTGTCTATTGGAGAAGGTACTTGGATCCAGTGTCATATGAGGTCTGTGGCTCTGTGCCATGGAGGTACAACTTCCCTAAACCAGGAGGTAATGATGTTGTAATATTACAGGATATTATTAAAGATATTTCTTTGATTGCACCAGTTCTCCCTCAATGTTTCAGCATGGAATGTCAGAAGGAAACAGACATCTGTGGTTAACCAAACACATGTAAGAAGTAGCATTATATTGGGTAACCTTATTGAAAACTGGTCTATATTCCTGAGATTGAGAGACAAAGTAATTCATAATTAAAATGTTTACAATGAAGTATTATAAAAAATGCATTATTACCTTTTAGTATGCCACAAAGGTCTATAACTCTGAATTACCCTTTTAAAGAGGAAAATATATAATTTGGTTCTGCTTAAAGTTATAATAAACTCTTTAAACCAGAGGTCCCAAAATAAGGAAATGTCATTATATAGAAAGTTTTTATCTTCTCAAATCTCTAATTTTGATTGTGTTTGAGAGAATATAATTTTTTCTTAGACTCTGCCTGAAAGATGAATAATAATCTAAATCAGCAAAGAAGATTATGTGGCATTTATCTATCACTTTATCAGGATGTTAGATATGGATACTATTGCTTCTTTTCTCAAAAAGATCCTTTCTTCAGAAAACAGTCATCTGCTTTCTTTCTCCAATCATAGATTGTTTATGATAAACAAAGATATATAAATATATCCATCAACTCTTTATCTCTATTAGTTACTTCTACTGTTGTCTTCCTCCTCAAAAACTGATTCAGACAAAAGAGAATATAAGTCAAAATTATATACAGACAAACAAATCGTATAATGGAATGGTAATGTATCAAGAGGGTATGACAATTATAAATAAAAAAATTGAACCCAATATCAGAGCACCTAAATATATTAAGTAAATACTAAGAGAGCTAAAGGAAGAAACAGACAGCAGCATACTATAATATAGTAGGGCACTTCAATACCTCACTTTCAATAACAGAGTATTCAGACAGAAAATTTACAGATGTTAGATTTGAGCCATACTTTAGACTAAATGGAAATAACAGACATATATGGATATTTCACACAACATCAACATAACACCCTTTCTTCTCAAGTGCATAAAGAATGCTCTTCAAAATAGATCATCTGGTAGGACACAAAATAAGTCAGAGCAAATATTTAAAATTGAAATCACACCAAGTATCTTTTCAACTAAAATGGTATGAAACTAGAAATCAATAACTGGAGGAAACCTGGAAAATTCACAGATATAGGGAAATTAAGCTATACACTCTTGAGCAATGATTGGGTCAAAGGAAAGTTAAAAAAAATCTACGTAAAAATGAAACATAACATACTAAATCTATGGGATGTTGCAAAAGCAGTTCTAAGAGGGATATTCACAGTGAATAAATGCCTGTTAAGAAAAAAACAAAGATTTTAAATAATCTAATTTTATACCTCAAGGAACTTGAGAAAAAACGAAAAGAAAATGTAGAATAAAAAAATGAAGTCCAAATTAGTAGCGGAGAAGTAATAGTGATCAGAGTAGAAGTAATGAAGCCTAGAAAAATAACAAGACCAGGGAAACTAAGCAGTTTTATTTGAAAAGATAAACAAACCTTTAACTAAGTAGGCAAAAAAGAGAAACGAGTAAAATCAGAAATGAAAGAGGAGACATTACAACTGACATCACAGAAATACAAAGGATCATAAGACTACATAACAATTATATATGAACAAATTAGATAACTTGAAAGTGTTTGCATTTATCTTCTTGTATCACTTTCTGTTTCATTTTTTTCTCTACAATTTTAGATATCAAGGATATTATAAGGGTCAATTAAAATCCTATTTTTGGTATTCCTGGGAACAAATAAAATTTATAACTGTCTTGGACACAAGAACAATGTGTGTGTGTGTGTGTGTGTGTGTGTGTGCATGTGCATGTGTGAGAACTCTAAAAAAATTCCTATCATTTGCTACTATTAGTGCAGATGATGGTCTTAAATAGTGTCAGTAAAAGAGGATAATGTACTAGGAATAATTATTGATTTTGTGAGATGGTAGTTAGGAAGTAAAATCACACAGATGACAGAAGTTTGTTGGGAATATGTAATCTCAAATCTAACTATATAATTGATTAGCTGTATGATATTGAGTAAATTGACTTTTCTGTATCTTGATTTTCTCATCTGTAAGATTGTGATAACAATTGTACTTATATCATGAAACTGTTTTTGAGTATTAACTAAATTAATACATAAAATATACTTAGTGTGTTACTTGGTATTCAATACATATGAGCTACTGTTATAGTGTTATACATTTATACTATTTATATTTGTAATAATCCTGGAATTTTAAAATGTTTCTCAAATTTTTAAAATATGTTTTTCAAAATGAAGTACTCCCTCAGTGAACTTACTCAAAATTAAAATGATATTGATGAAAGTGACCTACCCACTAAGGAATATCATGAATTATTGGTGTCATTACTGGAGTCTTCACTGAAGAATTTGAAAGTGAGTATGTTTGTGCCACTATCTCAGGGAACTAGGATGGACTGTAACAGTATGTGAGCAAGAATTCATTTTACTTTTGCATCTCTGTTTGCATTTAAATCAGTAAATCCCAAATTATGAAAAGGAACATGACCTGAAACCTGTCTTTCTTGGTTGTCTAGTCAGCACCCATATAGGGCAGAGAGAAGAATATGGCTTTTTTCATTGGGATTTAGCAAGAATAAACAGGAGTGGCTCAGAATGAGGCATAAACTTTTCCTGTAATTCTTCTAAAGGTAACTTGGTGGGGAGTGGAGAAAAAGGGACATCTGTTCATTTAAACAAGGATAAATCAATATGAAGCCTTTCCTGACCATAGGCACTCTAGCTGATCTTAAAGTTCTTCTGCTCTTATTATCCTCAACACATAATTTAGTTCTTAATTATATTACACCATGCTGTTCAGTTTCATGTGTGCTACTCTCATCTTACCAAAGAGATTGGAAGTAATTTGAGGAGACAGATCATATTTCCTTTTTCTGCAAGACTCAGGTGCAAGAAATAAAAAGAGTTGAATAATCATACTATATACTGGGAAGACAGATTATTTAGTTATGTTAGAAAACTGACTTACTCTATGGAGAATAAAGACAGTTGCCTAGACAACTAATATCACACTCGAAGGTGAACTCCAGATGTATTAAAGACCTAATATAAAAAGTAACACTATAAAATTAACAAAAGAAAATATAGTGTAAGATTTTATGACAGAGAAAGAAGAATGGCTTCTCCAGAAAAACTTAAAAAATATAGCCATAAGGTAAATTGGTTACTATAATAATATGGATTTTTGCTTCAGGAAGACAATGTGGTCCAAAGGAATAGAAGACAGGATAGATAAGTACAATATCTACAGCTAACAAGCTGTCTACATGTAGAAAATATAAGAAACTCCTGCCAAACAATAGTAGTAAAACAAAACAATGATAGGTATAGGAAATTTATAGAAATGAAAGCCCAAAAGTCTAATAATTATATATATGTATATATAATCTAAATTCATTAGCAACTAGAAAAATGGAAATTTAATTTTGAAAAAATATAACTTAAAGTCTACTAGGTTGGTAGAAATTAGAAAGTAAAATAATACCATGTGCTGGCAGAGATATGGGTTCATAGGAATCCTCATGCACTGCAGTTGGCAGTGCACACTGATTTAGCCATTCTGAAGAGCAATCCAGAACCAGTTAGTCATATTAAGTGTACGCACACCCAGTGACCCAGTAATTTTGCTTCTAAAAGAAATTGCAAGGGCTCACAAGGGGGATAAGTAGGAGGATGTTTAATGCAGCATTTCTTGAGATGTTGGGCAGGTAGTAACATATGTACTATAAATCATATGGCAGTATTAATGAATTAGATGTACATTTGACAACATGAATACATTTAAAAATCATATCTAAATAAAAAACGTGTAAAACAGAAAGTGATGCAATGGACTGAATATTTGTTCCCCTAGATCCATTTGTTGAAACCCTAACTTCCAATGTTATTGTATTAGGATAGAGGGCCTTTGAGGTAGAAAGGTCATGCATAGGATTTAGTGCCCATATAAAAGAGACTCCAGAGAGAGTTTTGACTCCTTGCTCTTCACCTTGTGAGGCTACACTGAAAAGTTTGCAGCCTGCAACCCAACAGAGGGACCTCTCCAGAACCTAATAGGTTGCTGCTCTGATCTCAGACTTCTAGCTTCCAGAACTGTGAGAAAGATTTCTCTTGTTTGTAAACCACTTAGTCTATGGTACTTTGTTAGCAGCCTGAATTGACTGCAACAAGTGATGTATAACAAAAAGAAAAAAAATCAAAAGAAATAGGCAAATAGCAAACAATCAACAAAATGTGTTCTTGCAGGAATGAATACAAACAAAAGAATACACATGAAATACAGAATGGTTTCCTGAAGTGGGAGGCAAATATGGGAGTGTTTTATGACAATAAAGGAGAGTAGATAATGACATAATGACCACTAGGGAAGGGTCTTGCATGTAATCATGATGATAATGTGTCCTTGCTTAACTCAACCTTTGCACCATAGCTTCTAGAAATGCATGCTTTATTGAAATATAAAAGTCTAATTTCAGATGTTTCTGTTAGAGATATACCTCTAACATTTTTTACTTCCTTTTAAAAACTCTAGTGCATTCATTTCTATTCACATCAGTAAAAACAATATCATAGATTGAAACAACAATGTTGACTAGAAAGATAAGGGAAACAGATTTTAAATGTTCCTGATAAATTATAAATCCTTCTTATTATTTAAAAAAATTGTATGTTTAGAAGAACTAAACAGGCTCTATTCAAAGAAGACACAGATGGCCTACAGACACATGAAAAAATGTGCTATATCACTCAGTCACTCATGATAAGAGAAATGCAAATAAAAACCACAATGAGATACTACCTCACACCATTGAGAATTACCTATATCCAAAAATCTAGAAATAACAAGTGGAGAGAATGTGAAGAAAAAGAAATTCTCCTTTAGTGTTGATAGGAATGTAAATTAGCTTAATCTTTAAGGAAAATAGTATGGCAATCCCTCAAAAAAATAAAGATGGAACTACCATTTGACCCAGCAATCCCACTCCTAGGCATACACCCAGAGAAACTATCAGGAAATCAGGAAAAATATCTGCACCCCTATGTTCATAGCAGCACAATTCACAATAGCCAGGACATGGGAACAACCTAAATTCCCATCAACAGATGACTGGATGAAGAAGCTATGAGTACATGTACTCAAAGGAATTTTTACAGATACTAAAAAAAGAAGAGGAAATTGTGCCCTTCACAACAATCTGGATGGAACTGGGGAGATCATGTTAAGCAAAATAAATCAGAAAGAAAAAGAGAAATATAGGATGATTTCACTCATATGTAGAATATAATGAAATGAAAGAAACGGGTGGGGGTTGTAGTTGAAGGAAAGGGGAGAGAGAGGGAAGCAGTGATGCCAGTGGACACGAACTCTGTGATGGCTGTGGGGCATAATACTCATAGAATGAGAAGCGAGTTCATTTTCTTAAATTGAATATTTTCTAAAGTTTTCTGAATATTTAAAAAATGGGAGTATGTATGTCAATCTATAAATAAGAGATGGTGAGATCTCAAGACAGAAACAATGTGCATGATTTAATAGTAATTAAAATATAGATATAAACTCTCTCCATATTTATCTTGTATGTTTGTTGCAATTGAACATGGATATGGATAAAAATCAGATGATTATATGGAAAAATAAAAATTGATTTGAGAAAGTGTTTTGAAAAAAACCCAGTTCTTTGACTAAAACAAACCAACGTATTAGCTTTTGTAACCTTTAAAAAATAACTGTGTTTCTGTTTCCATGTCAGAGAAGCTAACTTGAACTTAGTTTTAGAGTAAGGGTTCACAGACATTCTGAGCAGAAATATCATAAAGTTGAGCTTTCTTTTTTTTGAGGGGAAGGCAATCTTGATTTTTAGTTTTAACAAAATTGCTAGCATTTCTTTCAAGTATTATAGAACAGGTCTGGGTATTTTAATTTTACTGATGTGATATATAATCAATATTTACAATAGTCTTTCCTTTAGCATATAATCAAAACAATTTAAATTGTAAAATGTGGTCTTAGTAAAAAAGCATGTGGTCTTAGACAAAAACACTTCTGGTATGGTTAAATTTTTCCATTTGAATAATATTGTGGTGTAATAGGATGGAGGGTCATAGCATAGGAATATGTGGACTTCAGTTCCCTTACCTTTAAATGAATAGTTGATTTGGAAAATGTGATTTATCACAATCATCCATTTGTTAGACTTGTTTATTTCCTTACTCTCCTATCAGCTGCCTACACATTCCACTAGATACTGATTCAGCAGGTTTGGAGCAAAGCCTACGATCTGAAAAATAATTCTGACACAGGTGGTCCAAAAATCATGTTTTGAAAAACATTGAGAGAAATGATTCACAAAATCCTTCCCAACTGTTATTCTATAATAGAAAATTTTTTATCTCACTTACCAAGTTTTCACTTATCTCCCATAAATCCTTAAATTGGTATGTACTGCTTTGTCTAGAATTACTACTGACTCGTAGATTTGAAATTTTAAAGGTGCCATGATAATACTCTGTTTTCTGATCTGTGATGAAAAGGAAAAGAAGGAAATGAAATGGGTTTGGGGTTAGATGTCAAAATTTAAGGCTCAGCTGGAATATGAATACTATGAAATTTTGAATATATCATTTAGGTTCTTTCTCACTTAGTTTCGTAAGAAATATAATAAATAATGATTAATGTTTTTTGTCAGTAATAGTAGCTGATATTTATTGAGTGCCTATTGTATGTGAAATAACTTTCTGGACAAATTTGCAGTGTATATTCATTTGATCCCCATGGCAGCTCTTTGAGATGGGCATCAACTCTGTCATAAATGTGGCAGAGAGGTGTAAAGTAATTCCCTCTTGGCTACAGAACTAGTGAGCGACCTATCCAAGTTTGAAACCCAGGTAGTCTCACTTTAGAGTTGCAACTTGCAATTACTGTATTACCCCTTGCTGAGATGAAATGCAAACCCCCTTATTCAGTACCTCAGTACTGGAAGTCGGAGAAAACAGATATCCTTGTAAATTTGTAATGGTAATGGAAGAGCCAAGGTGCATCAAGAAAGACATGAATAGAAAAATGTGAGGTTGGTGGTGAGAATGGTGGGATGAAAGCAATTAGATCTTAATTTATCAAGATAAGAAAACAGAGAACCTGGAGACTCTTAGGAGTAAGGGCCCAGGTAGGGGTGGGTGGTGGGAGGAGCAAGAAAGCTGAAGAAAGAGTTAAAGACAGAGAATGGAACAACCACAAAACAACATCTCTCCTTGGGGAATTTGACTCAGAAAGGACACAATGGGTTTTCTGACTATGGATCTAGAAAACAAGAAGGATCTCAGGATAATCTACTTCTTAAGTGGGACATCTCTGGATGCTGCAATGTTTTTCTGATCTCCAATTACTTATTTATATATGATCAAACTATTAACAAACTTTACATTCATTGTGAAAGGGCTTTTGTGCAAGAAAATGAACTAATCGAGTCTAATTTGCCACAGATGTAAACTAGATGGGGTTTTCACCTGGGGCCCATAAATATGTTCTGAAGTCATTTAGTGCTCCTAATACAGTCTGCATTTCCCATCAAGGCTGAGGATGGTGACATTGAATCTATTCAGGTAAGAAGCCTAAGCTAGTTGTCTTATCAATTGCATCTGTATGAGAATGAAATGGTAAAGATTTGTCAGATATGTAAATGATTTGCAATCTGTGTAAAATAAAAAGTTTGGAGCTGCATTATCTGACTATGACTATATCAGACAATAAAAAAAAAGTTTCCCTGTATATTGTTTTGGGAACAGCATTTTTTCTTTAAGAATAAGTAATAATGTTGTGTTATATTTATAGTTTACCAATAACTTTAAAATTTATTGCTTCATTAGGTATATGCTTTAATTTTACCCTTGAAATGTTGGCAGATACAAAATTACGGTTATGAAAATACAGTCAATAAAAGTAATTTATCACAGTTTTTCACTTGAATAAGTGATTAGAGTTGTCTGTTATGATTACTAGTACATTTTAAAAATTATTATTTTAATCTATTGTGTGGATTCTCAAAATTATACTAGATTGTGAGCACTAAGGAGATAGGAAATATTTTGCTTTGCTTAATGTTCTATCTTGAGTACCCAGACAAACACATGCAGTAGGTATTCTGTAATTATTTATTGATGGAGTAATTGAATGAAAGATACTCCAACTGTGGATGCAAACAAATGAAGCATATAAAAATGAAATCAATTGATTTCTGTAATTTTACCTACTGGATACTAAGAAGTGAGTCAGAAGCCCAATGGTCACAGCCACCACTGTCAGTAATAACACAAAGAGAAGGACAATTATCCATGGCTTCAAATCTTTGCTTCGGGTGCCAAATCCTTCCACTCTGCAAAAAAAGGAAAATTTACTAGTTACCCTCACTTCCTAATTGTTACAGGTTTTTTGGATTTCCTTACTTAAGTGCAAATTCCTTTAGCTTACCTTTCCTATCAAGAAGACCTTTGTCTTCAATGTTGGTCAAGGTCATCTTGGCATGAGAGGAGGTGTTAAAAAGGTCAGGATCTGGGAATGCATAACGTTGCAATGGTTTCTATTTCTAGAGGTATTTGGTGGTTTTTCTGTGGTAGCCAGTGGTGAATTCTCTTAGTAATGTGGTTGAATATAGCATATATCCTGACCAAGGATCACTCCTTCTTTTTTCTGGAGCTTTTGTTTTAAACAATCTCTTTTATTTGTATGTTCTTTTAGAGTTTCCCAAGTTCTTTCATATTTATTATCTCATTTATTTTTTTATCTTTTATTTTATTTCTCCATTATGCAAGATTTCAGATAGATGGAAATTTAGGAAGAATAGTCTAATAGAATACTCCTGTATTTATCACTCCACTTTATTAGTTGCTCACATTTTGTCCCATTTGCTTCATTCACTTTTTGGTCATATTTTAATGTGAAATGAGACATGATTTTTTATCAGAATATTATCATATCAATTAGTAAACTTCCAGTATAATCACAATGCTATGACACTATTTCTCTAATATTTTCTAATATCTAATCTATTTTCAAATTTCCTCCATTGTCCCCATTATATTTACAGATGTTTTATATAAGCCAGGAACTTTGGTTGTTACATCTTGTAATTCTCTTTTAATCTAAATGAATCTGTGACTTTTTCTTACATTTTTAATGGTATCAACTTGTTGAAAGATCGTTAGTTTTCCATTAGAATGTTCCTGTCTGGACTTGTCTGCATGCTTTCTAATGTATTATTTAACTTGGTCTTCTATTCCCTTCACTTCTACAAGGTTAAACTTAGATAAAAAGACTTGATTAAATTTTGTTTAAGCTTATTTGATAAAAATATTCCAAAGGTATACTACTGATACTGTGTACTTTATATGGCATTACATCAGGAATAGAATGAGTTTCCACAGTTTTGGAGGGAAAATAACTTTTTGCTTTTCTTCTGGCACTTTGTAATGAATAATAGCACTAATCACATGGCATAAATAATATTTTGTATGCATACCAATCTGTATTTAACTGTTAACTCCTCAATGAATAAGATTAGCTTTTTTCATGTTTTTATCATTAAGGGCCAATAAGACTCCTGGTAGAGAATAGGAAATTTAATAGATATTATACTAAGTTTACGCATATGAAAAATAAAAGCTGAGAGAGAAGATACATGACTTATTAGAGTTAAGTGGCTTAGAAAAGCCTTAGTCATTCAGATCATTTTCTGGTGCTCCCGCTTTATAGTTCATTATTATAGTCAAATTTATTTCTTTTATTAGAATTTAACATTTTCTTATGTGAATTTATAAGCCAAAGTCTGGGGGAATAGAATTGTTTTTCTTTTTTCTTTCACAAGATCTAAAAGTATTTATTAAAATGATTTGCACTAAGTAGAGTTTTAATAAGTATTGATTTAAATATTTTTTTGAATATACAAGTATTTTTGATGTAAATGCTGCCATAAAAGATATAATTTGTTTGTACCTAAACAATTAACTAGATGGTAGCTTTGGAAGAGTAGTAAGTTAAAGCCAATAAACCCAGTGAAATTTAAGAGACCTGAGTTCTGCTGAGTATGGAGAATATTGACAATGACTGATTAGCACTGACTGGTCAAGAAGAATGAAGATGACTGACTGAGGATAGGCAATTCATTTTCTCATGGACTAAAGCTAATGTTTCATATAACATAATATCACACAGAAGTTTCATAGGGTGAAGCCTTACTCCGCTTTTTAAGTGGCTTAAAAACTGAATTTATAAGTCAAAGAGAACTAAGAGATTATTTGGTATAATTTATTACATTTTCCTGATGAGGATACTGTGGCCCAAAGATAATTAAGTAACTTTTCCAATATTATAGAAATAGCAGTCATCTCAAACTCCTGTCTTCTTACTCACAGGGCACTGTCTCCCAGCACAATACTGCCTTTCCACTGGTTACATTTTAATTCTTAAAAAGATTTATTATTTATATATTCATCTTCTCTATTTACTCATTCATTCTAATAATTTTGAACAGTGCAAAGTGAAGTCTTGGAAATTAGAGTGGGAAGAAAATCAGAAGTAATCTCTGACCTAATGGGCATTTTGTATTTTTTTAAGGAAAGGGTAAGTACAAATAATACTTAATCAGAGTAACTCAACCTGTAATCTGTATGAAATCATTTATCATGACCATTACACCTTCATGAAGTTTGATTACTCAGTGTTTATAAGGGTGTATTCATGGCATGGTTTTAATTTTATTTTTTGGTCAAGACGTTGTTAACGGAAATATGGTAATGGTTTGAATAATTTTGTGACATTGCTTACTGCAATCTTGCAGAAAAAAAAGAGACACACCTTGAAGGATACAGAGAGCAGTGTGAACTACAATTATCAGAACTGGGATACTCGTATTCACAGTAAGTTTTAGGCTGATGATTTCTATATACGTGAATTCAAAGAAGACTTGAGTTAAGCAAAAGACATTTATGGATCCTCTACTCCACATGGATCTTCCTATTTATAGACAAGCCTTGCTTTAAGGAAGAAGCTTTAGCTCACTCTGCATTCAAACATTTCATATGCAAGCTAAAATCTTTCCTTTTTCGATTTTACCTTTCTTATAGACATGTTTTCATTATACATATATAGTTTCATGTACTTGTTATACAAAAACCAGTTTACAGGCAGTTTAATTTTCCGTTTGTCTTCATAAAGACAGCTTTTTTTGAAAATCGAAATATACTTTTTAATTCAAAAAGAAATTGTTGGTGAGCTTCCCAAGCTAACCTCCAAGTCTACTTAACAACGAATGTAGCATTTAGTGCTAAATGCACTGAGTTCTAGAAACTATTTGATGCGAAAATTTTGCTCCTTTTTTCCTAGTCTAAAGACTAGTTTCCTAGTCTATTTTCCTAGTTTTTAGAGAACTAAAATCCCAAACTCTCCTTATACCAATAAAAGTTTCATTCCTGATGAACTGCTAAACTCAGTCATTTGTTACTAGAAAACTAATGTTTTGTGGTGACTTAATATACTCTGCTATTTGAGTATCTGGTCTGCATACCCTGTGACTACGTTAGTATGACCAGTTAATAGTGAAAATGATAAGAACAAGAGCTACTGTCTTCTTAATGCTGACTTTGTAGCAGAACAAGCTGGAATAGTGCTGGTAGGGCAGTCAAAGGGTCCTATTCGGTGAATTCTTAGGCTCTTGATAATACATATTATCCAAAGAGTTAATCAGTGCCTTAGAAAAAAATTATTTGGGAAGGGAGAGAGACGAATTCACACATGGAGGGAGCAGTGAAAAATGATTAGAATCCATTCTTGGGGAGAAAGATGATTGGGAGTCCATCACGATAGAATCTAAAGCTGCTAGCTTGGGTTGTCCTGAGGATCCTTTTAAGTAGTTTCTAGACAATCAAAGGCACATGGGGTGCCTCCCTGCTATAGTCATTAGCAATTGATTACTAACTAGAGTACTTGGGGGTTGTAATTGTATTTCTCCTGTTTAAGAATATTTGAGAAAAAAAATGCTAAGAATACAGGCGGCTCCCCTACCACAGTGGCTTTGTGGATTAAGAGTCTGTAACCGTAAAGAGGCAGGGCAGAGTGGTTTTTAGGCTTCTCCCTCCCATAAGGGACTCTTCAAGTCACCCAGTTGCTATTGGCGATGCCAGAGAGGGATGGGATTTTCCAGTGAATTTGAAGATCTCCACATGTCAGAGTTCAGAGAGCCCATAGTGTTCCCTTGAAGATTATATGTGGTGTTTGGGTGTTGGAGGGTGGGAGGAGAGGGAGAAGACAACCAACAGTGAGATAGAGTCTCTCTCTAGATCCTCATCTCCTGCAGTTAGTTTCAAAGAACATAATGCTAGCTAATTAACCATTGTTTTAAAGCATGTAGTCTCTTTTCTAGGATACTTCATCATTTTAATTAGATTATGGAGCAGAAAGTGGTGGTTGTACACAATTTTAGAAGAAACAGGAAATAAGGTATTAACAATGATCACATTTGGAAAGAGAGACCTACAGCAAGTAGGTCTCTCACAATGAAAATGTTAAAAGTTTCTGAAGTCAATGATTTTAGCAATAGAAATTCTAGTTACCGCTAAAGAGAAGGGGAGGACTTCCATGCTCCTGGAACTCATTCTGTTACAGTGAGATATGTTACTACATTGTAACATTTCATTCTCTAAGCACTTGTAAGTACAATTATTTATTCTAATTTTAGAAGTGAATAACTTACCAATCCATGTAGCAGGTATACAGAATTAGAATCTAACTGGTCACCGACTCAAAGCTCATTTTCTCTATGATATCAAACATTGTTTAGAGAATGAATTTTTGTCCTCTTTTCAGAATAGTCTTCCTGTTAACCCAGATGAATAATGTATGTAGTCTCAAGAAACATAAAAGGCATATGAAAACTTTTATCAAGTGAGAGTAAAAGTTGTTTTACTGATGAGAGAGATCACCAATCTTCACTGTAATTAAGTCTTGAATCTGTTTTTGCATTCACATCTTCTATTTCACTGGCTTCAAAATTTCATGAATTCTCAAAATGTTAGGGTTCCCTTCTCTCCCTCCCACAGAACATCCCATAATAGTGGGAAAGGTCATCTGGGGGGTGGGCAACAGGAAGGAGAGAGGGCTATAAGACAAGTGTGTAACAAAAAAATCAATGATTATATCTGGGGTAATCAATTACTTCAAAGTTTGCAAACTTTGAAGACTTTTATTTGACACCTTTTTCTATGCTACAAAATGTTCCTTATATATTTTATTTCTTGATATGTTATAGATACACATGTCCTTTCACCACAAAGTGTGAAAGATCTTGAAGAATGTAAATAAATATAATACGACATTGAGACATTTCTCAAGAACTGTTCTCAGGCAGTGAGGGAAAAGGGGATTTCCCATATTTAAATAGATTTGGGAAAAACTAGTTAAATAGAATTCTCATTTCCAGGAGTCCTAGAGCCTGTAATGATTCAAATAGGATAAATTTGAGCAGATTTCTGTCTTGGTTTTATATATATCCTGCTCACTGATACAATTCTTGTGCCTACTACATCACCTGGTTCTTGATTCATGAATATTATTTGAAGTAGATTGAAACAAAAACTTTCCAAATGCACCTTTTATAACCACCATTTTCAACAGAACACAGTTTTGAAAACACGGCACTGGATGTATTTATATTGCTATGGTGCTACATGAAATGCTTCATTGTCAGGAGGTTGAAAGAAGAAGAGTCATGTTGAACCCTCATGGACAGTGGTTAGGTCAATCACCTCCAAAGGAGCAAGTCATACCCTTGGGTTCGACCTCCGGGTCAGGAGAAACAATCAGTGTAAACAACTGAATAAAAATAAAAATAAAGATATTGCTTCTTCCTTTCTCTTCCTGCCTGCCTGCCTGCCCCTTTACTCAAGAAAAAAAAAAAAAAAGAGAAGAAGAATTGCACTTGGTGACCCAGGCACTAAGTTGACAACTGGGGCGTGGACTAGCTAAAGTTCAAGAACTAGAATTTGGGGCCCAGGTTTGAAAGGGTAGGGTGAAGCACAACCTAAATAAATAAACATACAAATAAAAGTGCTTCCTCCTCTTCTTCCTTTTTCCCTTAAAAAAAAAAAATCCTTCTTCCTCCTCTCTCTCTCTCTCTCTCTCTCTCTCTCTCTCTCTCTCTCTCTCTCTCTCTCTCTCTGTCTTCTCTCTAAATGAAAAAAACAAAGAACATTTCTGATTTCCTTCTATATCTAGCTTTCAGATATCGGAGAGGTTGAAGGTGGGCTAAAAAGAGAGATGTGAAATTGTATCAAATACCATTATGAGAAAACAGTTAAGAGATTCAGGCTTAACAGAGATCAAGCAACTCAGAAAAGAAGAATCAGGAACCCAAAAAAGACAAAACTACTTTTTCACCTATATAGGGAAATAACTTCACTCTGATCCTGGGACTGAAAGTAGGCAATCTGGCAAACAAGGGGAAAAGGAGCATAACTAAGAATTTGAAGTCTACAAGAAGAAACCATGAATTTTGCTGGAGTCCCCATGGCCAGATTTAATTCCCTTGAAGGGATACTCATCCACAGCCATTTCCTGACAGAGACATTACTCACTGCTTACTACTGGACTGGATATATTCCAAATTCTTGCAGCCCTCTCTTTCCTCCACATCTACCCGAAAGCTAATTGATGAAATTAATTTCAGATTCTTCTCCCTTCTAGATCTACGTGTTCTGATTTACTACAAGGGTCTTTTTTGCCTATATTCTGAGATATGAATAGAATTTAACTCTTGTCACCTCCTGATACCAGCAAAATGTGGCATTCTATTGTGCTAGTTTATAACTACAAAACCTTTCTTGAAATAGTGTTGAAATTAGACTTTGGAATAGGAATAAAGAACAGCTACATATTAGTATAAATGTGTTGCCTCAAAGAATAAGTAGCCAGCAAAATAGTTTTATTGAGAAACAGTAACAAAAAAGCAAAGCAGGATCCTGTGGTCTCATGGCAAATCACAAGTACACTTCCCTAGAACAAATGAAACGTTCTTATATAAAGTCGAGAGGAAATGTTATAACCGAAGAGTTCATTGGATCAAACTGGGAGTTGGGAGAATTGTGGCTTTTCATTAGTTCATTTACGGCATCCTCTCATTGGCTGAGTTGTTCATGGGCAAGAAGGGAGCTCCTTCCTTCTGCCGGCAGCAGAGCAACAGAGGCAATGATTGTGTCGTCCAGTGGGCTTTTGTAGAGTATGTTGAGTATAAGTACATAGGAACATCCTTCTAGCCTCCCAAGCTCATTTAGATAAAGTTTCTGTACATTAATTTTCACATATTAAGGCACAATGATTGAACTGACATCTGAGTGGCATAGCGTTAATGATAGGAGTTCAATTTCTGGAGTCAGATTACCAGAGTTCAAGTTCTAACCCTAGCCCTTTACTCACTCTCCAATGTGAGGCAAGGCATTTAACTCTTTCAGGTTTTAGTCTCCCTATTTGTAGAATGGATGTTAAATTAATATCTACTTCCTGGGATTTATATGATGATCAGTGCTTTAATTTCTGTAAAGTAACCATTTCTTAATAAATACTATATAAAACTGAGCTATTATCACTATTTTTGTTATCATCATCATCATACACTGATAGAAATCAGTCATGCTTATAAAATGGCCATTTAGTATGAGCATATTTTGGTGATTTTGGTATCAGGTGTATTCTAGATTTTAGGATCATCTTGGAGTTGTCTCACAGACGGAAACTTAGGTAGGTTCTTGGGAAATAACCAACATATTTTCAATGCAATATTCATAACCAAAAATTGTGTTTCACAGTAGCCCAGATGGCACAATAAACGAAGATGCTATTTTATAGGTACAATATTAATAAGGGAAAACAGGGTTGAGTAACAAAACGGAAACAACTAACAGAATGTTCTACTTTACTAAAGTAGATAGGGAACACCAAATGTTGTTTATGTGTGTATTTGTGCCCCAGTAGGTCTGTTTCCCTGTCATTGTCCATGTTTCATAGGGTGTGTTAGGGATAGGATAACGTGAATGACTTGAGTTTAAAGTTGAGTATGTTATGCTATGGGGCAAGTTTCTTTTTCTATAAAATGAGATATTGCTAATACATCTGAAGATTATAAAGAATACTGAGGTAATGTATGGAAAATAATCCGTATTTTATAGATCATGATGGTTGATGTTACGGCAATAATTACAAATAAACTATCACCCTTTGTGGATTCATACACTCCTTTGATCATAAAAATCTCTTGACTTCCAGTTTCTTTATATACGTATCCCTATTTTATCTACAAATATACTATTCTCTCTATGCCAGATGTTTGGAAAAGAAGAAAAGCAAAAAAAAGAAGAGGATACTATAAAATTGCCTTTTATTGTCAGTCATATGAATGTATATTTCAGTTTATTGAATGCTACGTATTATTGAGTGATGAGATATAGAAATATTTTTACTTCAAATTGTAAATTAAGAAGCAAGGTTATTTTTTCTTTGAAAGTTACCAGAAGAAGGAAAGGTAGAATATCTTAATAGTTAAGTTCTGACTCCAGATTGCCTCAACTCCCAACTTATTAGCCTGTGATACAGGGTTAGTTACTTTTTCATTTATAAAGTGGAGATCATAATAGTACTTAATCATAGAGTGCTGTGAGAATTTAAGGGACTTATGTAATCTAATGCATATATGGCACATAGCAACATGAATTTGCTGAAAATTACAAATATGCAATATCTAGCTGATGACTTATATAAAGATCAATTACTAGCATGTAGGCTGTAGTTTGCTATTTTGGTTTGAACTCTGAAGACAGAATTTTTACCTTTTCTATTGAGATATCAATGTTATATAACATTTGGTTTACATGTACAACATAATGATTGGAATTTTATATATTGTGAAATGATAATACATATAATTAGCATCTTTTCCTGTACATAGTTGCACAGCTTTTTCTTATGATGAGGACTTTTGAGATCTATTCTTGAAAATACTGTTTTTTAAAAAACATTAGTGAAAGAATGGTAAATTAACAGTTTGATTGAAACAAGTATTTAAGATGAACTTAAAATGTAGACGATGTGGACATTTAATATGGACAACTGCAAATGGCTTGCCTGAGATTATCTTTTTCTCTAAAGAATGGCAATGAAGAGGCTTATTTTTATATTTGTTAATCAGTGCTAAAAACAATTAGTTGTAAGAAGAAAGAGATGCCAGACTTCTGGGAACAGCATAGCAATCTTAGATGAAGGAGTCATCTGGTAATTTATCTTTTATCAGATAAATAATTGAGATTTTAATAAGTAAATCTCCCACTTAATAAATTATATATACATACATATATATATATATTTAAAGGCAAATGTAAATAGATATTCAAAGTAAAGTCTGAACACTAAACACTCTTAAATGTAGGGAAGAGGTTCAAGGTTGACTATAGATTTACTACTTTTGAAAGAATAATCTTGGTACTGTGAAATATGAAACAGCAGCTAGAAACTAAATATATCTTTACAAGTCTTCTGTATTATATTTTTCATTAATAGGGAAGAATTGTGAGCATTGTTGAATTAATATATGGAAGACATGTGGTATCAAAGGAATTATTAGTATTTTCTGTCTTTGAATCTTTGTCTTCCTGCCATTATGACCTGCTATATTCTGCTAATCCTCCATGTATTAGAGTTCCATGAATTTTACTTAAAGAAGCCATAAACACTCAGATTTTCCTAGTGTCCCTTTTGTTTACCAGTAAGTGTCATATATGCCATGAACAATTGCATTGACTTCAATATTATTCCTGTCACTTGCTTTCCTTACACAACATATCAACATTCATTTGAAAAGGGGAAATTTGATATCTATAATCATGAGACTTGATATTTTTAAAGGAATAATTTTGAGAATGTGAAATAAGAAAGGTTGGAGTTACTGCTTTACAATATTATGATTTCCATAAATGTGGAATACACATTTCAAAATTAAATAATTTGAATAAATAAGCAAAGTATTATGGTATACATTTGCATTTGTTTGCTTATGCATTTGATCAACAAATATTTATAGAGCTTGATTATGTGTGAAGCATTGGAGACCCTTTCTCAGACTCCAGGATATCCTTCAACAATTATTATGTACTCACTAGAGGACTAAGTCAAATGTCTATTTTAAGTGGAGAAGACAGTCCAGTGAAGTTCACCGACATCTGATCTACTGTCAAATTGTCATCTCTGAAATTTATGTGGTACTCTTGATACCTAGAGAGGCTGAAATAGCTAATAGGGAGATTGAAGGAGCTATGGACTGCAGCTTTTGTTTGGGCATCTGTCAGTTCTGCAGACCCAGGGACTCCCCTTAGCTCTCTTCTCCAGATTCCTCACTTAAAAATGGGAGTTAATGATACCTATACTATTGATCTCATAAGGATGTCCTGACTATTATCGAATTACATATGTAAAAATGTTTGAAAATGGCACAAATCTAAGCAATGGTGAAGTATTATCATATCATAGATGTTCAAAATCACTATTGTAATTGTAGGTGAAGAATTATAGGAAATCTTATTTTTCCACTTTTTTTGCATGTAGCAAGTCCCATTTTGGGGAAAAAAAAAACAAAACTTTGAACAGTTTTTCTTTAATATTTAGTAGGAATATTTGTAGACATATTTTCCCCAATCAGGATCTCTTGTTTTCTTACTCTTCCCCCAAGGACTTCGGGAGTTTCTATAATGCAGATGTCTCTACAGTTGTTGACATCCAGTCTGCATTAGTTCCCAGGGACTGACTAAGGTACAAGAGAAACATGGCTAAAGAAAAAGCACTGTAGAAACTAAATTTAGACAGATTGTTAAAAGGTGGCTTTTCTTAAAGCAAATAAATAAGCTTGGCTGACCTTTTCCCCAGTCTCCATGAGAATCAATTAGGGTACAATGTTACATAGGTTTTCATTAACCTCTAAAATCCCAACTATTGAACTCGGCATCATGAAATAAGGTTAACGTTTTTTAAACACACAAAAATGTTGATTTCAAATACCGATTAATTAATCCAGCTGCTTTAGTAATTCCAGAAACATTACAAGATCCAATGAAGATGAATCCATTGAGCACACCTCCTAGGTAGTCCTCCTACACACTGGAAACTCAATCACTGACAGAGAGTAAAGCAGGCAACTCGTTTACAAAACAAAAGTGAATTTACCGATGCATCATCTACTGGGCCTAATATGCTCTTGGCAGGGCTGTACCGACAGAACTCAACTTTCTAACCAACTGTGTGACATCTCTAGATATATTAGAGGTCTACGGCTGGAGAAATAAGGAAACAAATTACAAGAAGTTGAAATGAAACTAGTTTGGCAAGTCTGAACAGAGAAGCCTCAACCCATCAGAAATGCTTGAAGAAAACAGAGGTTGCATAGTCCTAACAAGAAAGTGCTACATTTTGTTATTGACTAATTTTGTTAAAGGAAAAGAAACTTGTTTTAAGGATTTGAATGAGAAATACCTTAGGAATGCAATAGGATTGAGTTTAAAGAAAATTATTATTAGGTACACACATAATTTAAAGAAACATTCACATAAAATTAACCTCTCACTGAAAATAACCAGATCTTAAAATATAGATATGTAACTCAAGAATCTGTATGTCAAACAAGGGTGTAGTGAATTTGTTGAAATGTAATCATTTATCTTTAAAAAAAAATCTACTTCTTATAGTACATGCAATTAAATGCATATCAGATCAACTTTTCCCTGAATAATTCAATGTTATTAATATATTACATCTTATATTTATGTAATATATGTTACATATGTTATATATATTTACATATGTCTGTATATAAACGTGATATATTTATATATAGAGGCAGAAAGATTTAAATTTTCTTGCCTAATCTTTAACAGAAAAACTGAGAAAAGCTCATTCTATTGAATTATATAAGAAGCATCTAGTTAAAATTTTCCCTTTCCTTTTTTTTTTCTTTTGATGTGAAGGTCACAGAATAAAACGGCATGAATTGGGAGTGCAATTCTGACTCCCTGATGCTTACGTGAACTTGGACATGTTACTTCAATCCTTTGACCAGCAGTCTTATATAAAATAAACTGATATCATCTATGTGTGGGAATTTCATGATAATTCAATGACATGATGTATGAGAAACTACCTAGCAAATTGTGTCATATGAAATGGCAGCTACTGTTATAGGTGACAGAGTACAGATTTTGGAGTTACATACACCTGTCTGTAAATTCTGGTTGCCCTGCATAGAAGCTGCTTGGCCCTTAAGCATCTTAGCTTCCTTATCTGTTTTTGGAATTAATAATGACTTTAGAGGTTATAGTAAAAATTAAATTAAACAGTACACATAAAATTTGTGCCCTGCCCACTAACATATCTATCTATCTATAATCTATCAATTATCTATCTATAAACTGAATTGTGAATACATTAATATCAAATAGTGATTGCCCTGAATATCAGCAAGGAAGAACATGGCAAAAAGTTTGTTCAAAACTTTTCTGTTGACGCTTATGTCATCTGGCTTCTTAACTTTTTGGGTCTTTGCTAATGGGAGGGTAAAAAACTTAATGACAAATTCCAGAATAGTGGAATTTTAATAAGCTATATGTATAAATAAAAAGAGATAACTTCAAAAGTACATGCTCAGTAAAAGAAGCCAGGACCACATATTGCATAATTCCAATAATATGATATGCTAGAAAAGGAAAAGCCTATAAGAACAAAAACAAGTCAGAGTTACCAGAAGTCTGGTATGGCAGGAGGAATTCGCTACAAGGAAATCTTGAGGGTGATGGAAATATTCTCTATTTTGTGGTTTTGATTATAAGTTGTTATATATATTGTATAAATATACGTGTGTATATATAGTATATATGTCAGATATATACAGATTTATAATCAATGAGATCTACTTAATGAGTGATGCTTGATGCCAAATCGGAACTCAAGAAACAGTGTTATATTTTCTGAAGCGCTACTTATCTACTTGGATTGGAGGTAGACAGTAGTGATCTTTGGCCATTATTCTAGTCTCCTGTGTTCAAACAATTAAAATGCCTCAACCTAATTTTCCCAGTGTAACAGGAACAAAGATTTAACTATTATGATAGTCAACAATCACATTTTTAATAGGGATGGAATTATTTTTTAATACATTTTAGGCATGTACTTGCATGCCTAAACAGATTGTAATAATTCAAAAAAAATATAATTGTTCATGTCCAAGTTTATACTTTTAAAGTTGGAATTTCTTGCAGAGATTATTCCTTTAGCAACAGAAAGTCCTCACCTAACATCGAGGTTCTTAGAAACTATGACTAACCTAAATGACTATAATGAAAGCACTTCCTTGAATAAAAGTTGTTTTGTTTAAACATTGACTGGGACTGACTTTTTTTCACCATCAACTTTATAATGCAATGATGTTGAATGAGCAACATCAAATGAAAAGATGTTGTTTCTGGAATGTGTAGTAAAAAAATTGTCAATATGACTTGACTCTACATACTACTACTTAGTTGTGACCTCATATTAATATGCTAAAGTCATGAAAACTATTATAGTACATAAGGATTATATCATGAGGCAATAAATAATAATATACCTTTCTTAAGTGAAATGTAAGGTATTTCTCTAAAATATATTTCACTTCAACTGATATTTTTGACCTCTCTCTGCTAAGAGGAAATTACACTGTCCTATCATTTTCAACAGTACATTTATCAATGTATACTCTCAATAGCAAACTAGAGGATTTTAATTTCTTCACATCTTTATCAGCACTTGCTATTTTCTTTTTTTATTCTTTTTATCCATCCTAGTGTGTATAAAGTGGTATTTCATTTTTATTTGAATCTTCCTAATAATTAGTCTTGTTTAATATTGTATTATGTGCTTATTGACATGGTTTGTTTTATTTGGAGAAATATTGATGTAGTTCATACTTATTTTTTAATTTATTTTTCAGTTCCTGTGTTGTAAAATATATTCTGACTACTTATTCTTTATCAAATATATGATTTTCAAATATTTTATTTCTTTTTATGATGTCTTTTCATTCAGTTGATAATATCTACACAGAAGTTTTCAGTTTTGATGTGATTCAGTTTGTCTGTTTTTTTCTTTTCTAGCCTGTTCTTTTGATGTCACATCTAAGAAATAATTGCCAAATACAATATAATGAAGCTTGTACCATTTTTTTTAAAGTTTTATATTTTTAGCTTCTACATTTAGGATTTTCAATCCCTTTTGAGTTAAATTTTGTATATGGTGTAGGCAAGAGTGTATTTCATTATTTTGCAGTTGGATATTCAGTTTTTACAATACCATTTCCCCATTAAATGATCTTGATAATATGTAAAAATAATTTTATCATCTCTTTGAGGTCTTTTCCTGAATCCTCTATTATTTTTCAACAGTCTCTATCTTTTAGCCAGAACCACACTCCTTTGATTATGATAGCTTTGTGGTAAGTTTTGAAATGAAAAGTCAGGAGTCTTCAAATTTTGTCCTTCTTTCAATATTTTGTCTAATCATGGTCCTTTGAGATGCTATATAAATTTTAGAGTGAATGCTTATATCTGCAAAAAGGATAATTAGAATGACTTAGAGTCTTTGCATAGTAAGTCCAGTGTCATGCTTCCCTGAATATAGTTTCTGTTAATTTCCTATTTTTTCCTGTGAATGGGCCATACTTTCTTTTCATGCATGACCAATAGTTACAGGATGGAATTGAACAGTGACTATTATGATATGTTAACTCTGGGAATTATATTATTCCCTCTTCTCCACAATTTGTTGTTGCTTGTTTGTCTTTTAGTTTTTCAGTTGTTTAGCACTTTCTAAACTGTTCTTGTTTTTTTTCTTATGTGTTTTGAAGTCTCTGAATAGTTAGATTGGTAGCAAGATGGCACATTTTCTTAAATGTGTGAAGCAAAAACACAAACAAACAAGAACCAGAACAAAGAAAGCACAAAGCAAGCAAAGTGGAATTTAAAAAGCCCCAACAGTTAACCAGTTTTTTTTTTTTTTTTTCAGTT